>QVAJ01000054.1:2508269-2530108 GCA_003546035.1 Mixornis gularis
ACAGGTTAAGAGGTGGTGACCTCTCTAGCCAATGTCTGGACCTCTGTACATATGTATAAAAGTAGAAACTGTAAATAAAGAGAAGATTAGCTCCCTTCATGGCTTCTGTCTCTGGAGCCTTTCTCTCGTGTTCCTAGATTGGGACACACCCAGCTTCGCCCCGCGACATTGGCTCAGAACTTGAACATTTCCAGGGATAGGGCATCTACCACCTACCCCTCTGGCCACATAGCAGGTAGGAATTTTATGCTTAAATAACGCATAAAGGATAACATATATTAGATGAGTTAAATTCATACTGATACAAGTGAAGAACATGCAGTAAACACTAACAGCCTCAATGCAGACAGTAACTTCTAAAGTTTCTTTTACCAAGGTGTTTTACAAAACAATCCAAGCAGCGGTGAACATATGGTAGCATCTGTGAAAATATTTTGTTCCAAGTTTGTCTATTTAAGGCATGATCAAAAGGAAACATAACACCCTGCTGGAGACATGAATTTATGAACTCCCTTCACAACAGTAAAGAGTGAAATGAGAAAACTAATTGAACTCACCCACCCACTCTCCAATCGTACAACCAACTTTCCAACATAAAGGCCTTTAATAAAAAAATTTTACCAGGGTCTTTAGGAACTCCAGCAGCTCTCCATGGTCTGTAGAGGAAGGTCTGAGAGAGCTAAAATTGCAGTTATTTAGCCACTGAATGCAGTCGGTTGTGCTTTGTAGTACTTCATCAGTACGTATTTCATTTACATCTGATTGCAAGTCCTTAAGACACTTTTCTATGCTAAAAAAAAAGAAAAAAAGAAAATCACAGGATTTTTCCTCATTATTTGGAGACAAAAGTATTTCATATACTCCATATTTTAAAAAGAAAAACTACTTAAAATTAAGTTAAAGCTTATTCTTATTCGGGGATTATGCTACCCTTACAAAGTAAGACCTGAATTTGCAGAATTAACAATTAAGTACTGTTGAGCTAGAGGTAAAAAATCCCCCTTCAGACCAGACTGTACCATCCTCAGCAAGACTATGTATGGCTTCACTTTCAAACAATCTTATTCCTTTTAATAAAGTAGTTAATGAATAAGACATTCCAACCTAATATCTGGTCCTTGCTGGTTAATTAGCTAAAGCAGAGACTATAAATGGAATCAATTATTATATTCAAAGGTGAATGTGTCATTTTGCTCCTTTTACAATCAGCAGTTGTTTTATAAAACACAACATATATTAATAACTTCTTAAAAATCCACTGGCATCACAGAAAATGTTCAAAAGAATTTTGTGCTGAGAAAACAGATCCCTGTTGTGCTGAGAAAACAGATCTTTTCTTTCTTGTTTTGTCATTGGAATATTTGAAAGAAAACAGACTTTGTTTTCAAGGAGCTGATCCACTCCTTAACATTCATCTAGCACCATAACTCTTTTTACGAAACCAGATGTGTCTGTTAGGTTATTACAGTGATTTCTGTTGCAAAGATCACTAGAACAATTGAAAATCCAGAATAGTTTTATTTCTATTTGTGTGAACACTTAGGTGAAAACAAAACAAAACAATCCAAAAGAATCTAACTCTATTTATTTTCCTACAGAAATACCATTTTGGTATCTCATTTCTACAATCTTTTTCAAAAGCAACATTTAATATTTTATACCGTTTCAGTTAGAAACATAAAATTTAGATCTACGCAAAACTAGGTTTAATAGCCCAGCCACGAATTCCAATTCTAAACCTGAAAAAAGATTGGCAAGTATCTTTTTAGCTTGTGAAACCTGTTCTCAGGACTATGAAAGTAAACATCTTCTTCATACACCTTGGCTTCTGAGACACTATCGAAGGCTCTTATTGTGGTGTGCTGATGTATCTCAAACATACCCAAATAGATTACAGCATTGTGCAAGGTAAAAGATACTACTATTGTTAAATCTGTGCCAATCTACTACTATTATGAGTGAATTTTTACACTTATCTTTGACATATGAATCTGTGAGCAAGGTAATAAACTACAAGCTATGAAGAATCTACAGCCTTCTCGAGATCAGACATTCTGGTAATTGGACCCAATACTGATAAGGGGATTAAATGGATAGATTTCAGTGGCACTCCCCTGCTCCTTACCTCTCCCACAACTACAAATCATGATAACTATGTTCGTTTTATTTAATCCTTTTATCCTCTCCCAAAATAAACATTTAATTAGGACTAAAGCTGGTTTTGATTGAATAAACATCTTTTCATCCTGTTTAGTTACAGCATACAGAATACTGTAGGTAAACAGGATCTCACAACCAGTGCTGCATCTTAGTAAGAATTTTGCCAACACTCAGTAATACAAGAATATAGTTAATTATAGTTACTTACTGCTTTACATGAATTAAATATTTAGGAATTTGGTTACCTTAAAAAAAAAAAAAAGTGTATTACCTGAGTTTAGAAAGCAAGCATTTTGAGTAAAAGACTTCTGCTAAATAAGATTAAAATTATTCTCACCACCTAGGCTGGTAACAAAAACTTTATAATTTCATATCAGTGTAGGTGGAATAAGACTTTGTTTTCCTGGTTTAGAAAAGAAATTCGCAAAAGTTTCAGAAGCTGCAAACAAAAATATAATTCTGATGTGAAAAATATACTTAATGTTTTTAATTAATTTTATTCTTAAATGTACAATTTTTAAAAAAGGCATATAAAGTGCTAAATTCCTTTTTTCCCAATAATACTTTTTCATTAAGGGCAAATGTATTTTTTTTAAGTTAAGAGAAGCAAATTAGCTCCTTTTCTGAACATACTGAGACATTAATCCAGATTATGTCAACTGATGTTATATACATACTTTGGACATACAAATTTAACAGATCTCAATAATTTTTTTGTCCACAGATGACTCAACCATTTTTTTGGAACCTGTGTAACTATTCAGAAACAAACAGAAAAAAACAGTCACCAAGTTACTAAGGAAGGAGTGGAATGTAAAATCTCAAAAAAAAACCCAAACCAAAACCTTTGTCTGTAGCAAAGAAACCTGATAGTTATGCTTGTATGGTTTTTTTTTTTTTACATTGATTGAATTTTCAAGAATAAATCTTTAGTCCCACACAAGTAGTACCTTGAGCCTTTGAGGGCACATATTTTTTGTGGCTAGTACTACTAGCATACCATTATGCAAGTGAAAATGATTTGACTGAAATACTTTCTTCTTCTTACAGTGGAGTGTTTGCAGTTCTGTAACATACCAAAGCAAAGCTGTGTTATATTATCTGTGTCCACATTGGAGTGCGTTTCTGAAGAAACATTTGGTAAGTACCTGCACTGCCGAGAGACAATCTCAATGTAAGAACCCTTTTGTGCTCTTATTTATTCCATTTATGATAGTTTTTACAAATAACCTAATCACCTGGAGCGAATGTTTTTAAGTGGCTTCATCAATGGACAAACAGTTAAAAAAGTACTGTAATGGAACAGACAGTGTAAGCACTATCATACTATCATACAACGTCACACAACATTATTTTGAAAAGTACAATGTCAGAATAAGGGTTACTGTCTCCATATATCATTTTCCATTGCCTAAGATTACTATGAGTAAGCTGAAGTATGATCTCCTAACTCCTTTCAATTTCTAACAAGCACATTTCAATTTATTTCATCTAGCATAGGGAACAGCCATAAAATGACAATGATATTGGTTAAATTAAACTGCTAAGCTATAAAGTGAAATTATCTTTAAACCTCATGTTCCTGATTCTTAAGATCCTCATATTCACGGAAACGGAGCTTTAGAATCAGTTTACATGTCTTTCATTCAGAACAGATTGTTTTAAAGTAAGTGAAATCATTGTTTTCACTGCTGCTGAAGATGTAAGTACTGTTATTACTCATTAAAAAGCTTAACTGTTAGAGGTGTAGGGCATTTGTAAAAAAAAAAAAAGTCATATAACTTGGAAATCTGTGTATCAGATGACCCACTGTGAGTAGTAAAAAAATTTGGAGAAACACTTTTAGCAGTATAATTCACATAGACATTTTCATTGTTAAACTTCCTCTTGATATTGAAGCCTAAGATGTAAACCAAAGACACAGCACCTGGTTAAAAGACTTTGAAAACTATTGCATAGCTCTTGTTTAAATTTAGCTACTTACAAAACATATCCACTCTAACTGTAAAGTAACATTGTGTCATTGAAACCAGAAGAAATAGAATGGTGATGACTTTTCTACACTTCAGCAAGAGAAAGTTACTCAGCAGGTTAACCATTTAAGAATAGTCAGTGCTTACCAACCCACTGCCACCCACCTTTAATTTCTCTCTTTGTTTTTGCTCTTGTTTTAAAAGCTTGAGATATTTCAGTCACAAGAGGTAAGCTCTGTTTCGGTAGGTTATTTCAGAAGATAGGCAGTAGAACATGAGTTTTTCAACTCCATTGACCAAAATATGACAGTGACAAATAAGGATTCAAAACCCTTATCATCTTATATATGCTCATTTGAAATGAAATGGGATACTTCGCAGGACAGTCAAAGTTCTGATTACAGCTTCTGTAGATGTAGATGACAGCTAATTAACCACCTAAGGTAGTGACACAGTGATAATTCCTGAATATTTGAGTAAAGAAATCATGTGTCAATAAAACGGCCAATTTTTGAGCAACTGTGTTGCCCAGCTAGCAAGTTGATATGGAACAACTAACTCAGACTCAGTGATTATGCACAAAGACAACACAGTCTGCACAGGAAAAAAAAAACTGTATTTCTTTCTCAGTTTATTTACTTATTCCTAGAAATTGGTCCAGTAAAGTGATTGGACAATTACTATTCTGACAAAGACTTCAGTAACATTCCTCTAATATCTTTACAGGCATCAAATTCTCAGGTAAACACTAAAGTAATACATTTGTACAACAAGCCAGTTACATTCACACAGAATAGTCAAATTGTTTTGATAGCTGTGATAAATATTAGGTCCAAGTAAAACTGATAAAATCATAACTTTTTTTTCCTCTGTAATTAGTCCTCATTTTGAAATTCTCACAAATATTCAACCACTCTTGGAATTTTGGTTGAAGGTGCCAAGATTTTGACAATTCTCTTGACTAACAGGAATGTTAGTCAAGCAAAGCTGCTTCCTGGAAATTCCAAAGCAGAACAAGCCAAGATTTTCTTCAAAATAAAACAGAAAGATAACTCCTGCACCACATCTCACTTTAAAAATACCTAAGCCCTTGCACATGCCAGCTCTGATACAGGATAATAGAATGAGATAATTTGTCTTAATATCCTCCATCCCTTTGTTATAAAGTTTTGATATTGGTAAGCATTTCTTGGCAAATCAGCAAAGTTATGACCAACAGCTGGACCATCTTATACTAACATCCTTACTGAGACACTTTCTGGATCTACGATTCACAAAGTAAAAATCTTGTTAGTTCTCAAAAAATTATGGACCTTATTGCAGCCCTTCAAAATAGACTTTCTTCAAAATCCTTATGACTAAACTACTGTTAATTAGGCCAGGTTGAAGTTTGTCGTGGTTTGACACTAGTTAACATGCCACACACCCATGAAAACTGGAACAAAGGGCTCATGAGTTGAGATAAGGATCGGGAGAAAACACTCTTAAGGGCAAAACAGGCTCAAACTTAAAGGTATAAAGTAAACTTATTATTAACAGAGTCAGAAGAGGATAATGAGGAGTAAAATAAGCCTTTAAAACACCTTTTCTCTCCCAGCCCCTCTCACCTTCCCACCAACAGCGCAGGGAGACAGGGCATGGGGGTGTTTGGTTGATTCATCACTCAAAATTTTTCTTCAGTGTGCTTAAGGAGAGGAATCTCTCTTCCGCTATGCCATGGGGTCCTTCCCATGGCAACTCTCTGTGATATTCTTCAGCGTGGTTCCAATTTCATGAGTAGCAGTCTTGCCCAACCTGCTATAACATGAGTCCCTCCCACGGGCAAAACAGTTTCCCAAAACTGCCACGGTGTGAGCCACTAATTCATGAGGTGTAGTCCTTCAAGGATAAGCTGCTCTAGTTTGGAAGCAAGGGCCCTCTTTTCTCTATCTCTGGAAACAAGAGCCCTCTCCCTCTGTTTGGGTCTCCCACTGGATTACACCTTTTTTTAGCATCCACCCACTCCGGCATGAGCACTTTTCCCACAGGCTGCGACTAGATCTCTGCATCCCCCCGCCCCCCCTTTAACTTCATGGATTACAAGGAGATATTTTGCCTCCCTATGGCTTACAGAGAAATCTTGACTCCAATGCTTGAAGCCCCTCCTCCTCCTTTTTCTTTTCACTGACATTGGTGATGCCATGTTGTCTTTTTCTACATGTCTTCACTTCCTCCTCTTTCTGTGACTACGACAAAAGCCTGCTGCTCTTAAGTACCATTGCCAACGAATTCCACCAGTTTAAAGACTTCTGCAGGATCTCACAGCGCTGAGAAGTCGATTTTGTCTAGGTTCTGTGTGGGGGAATCGCTTGCCATGATTCTGCTGCCAGCCATACGGCCCAGCTGCCACCACGCAGGCAGTGTGGCCATCACAGCGCCGGCACCATTCAATGCCTCTCTTCATGTGGGCACTGGGGAGGAGAAGCCACTGTCACTGCCCCTGCCCTTCCATCTGCATCATGGCTGGCTAGGGGCAGCCATGAAGACAAAGCTCACTGTGAGCCGAGCCAAGATGGTGGGGGCCGCGTGGCTGCGCATGCAGTGCTGAGATGGTCCCGGCAGTGGCACCTTGCCACCCCTGAGAAAAAACTGCTCCTGTGTGGATTTTCTTCTTAAATGGGTCATCACAGAGGCATTAGCAACTTCTCTAATTGGGCCAGCAGCATGTCCATCTTCAGAGCCATCAGAGATTGGCCCTGTCGGACATTGTGGAAGCTTCTAGTAGCTTCTCACAGAAAACACCTCCGTGGCTCTCCCCCCGCCAAAAAAACAATCAGGCTGTGTTAAACCAACACAAATTTATTAGACTGAAGTCAAATTAGGCATCTGTTGAAAAGCCTCACAAATTTATAGTTTCCAGGGTGCTGTGGAGAGGCAATTATTATTGAATAGTTGTGTTGAATTCTAAGCAATTGTTCTGTTGATAAAGATTAAAGATCTAGAATATCTCCTACTGTCCTACAGTCCCATAAAATCTTTTTGCTTTATTGGAACTAAAAGGTAGTACTCGCTGAAGAAAAAACTGAATACACAAATAAAAATCAACTGCTGAGGAGACCTCATGCTTAGCAATCACTCCAAGTTATGAACTGTAGGCTTGGTTTCAAGCTCTGTACGGTATTTCCTGCTTAGAAGTATTAAATATAAGCTGCAAGTTTAGTTCTGTGGATTGTTCATAAATGAAATATTGGTAATGCTCTAAACCACCAATTAGGAAAGCTAATTCAAATATTCAGGTTTGATAAGCAGTAAAAGTCAAATAAATGTGAAAGGAAAGAATGAAGAAGAAAGGCCAACCTGATGAATACAACTTCACACTTGAGAATAACCTTGAGACTRCCCCTGTACCCAAAACTGGCCAACAATGACAATAGTTTTGAGAGTTCATATTCATCTGCTTCTATAAATTGATGTAAAAATAAACTTGACATTCAAGTGTAATAAGAGTTCTGTTACATAATAGTGAATGAATGAACCACTTACAACATTAAAATTTGCATATAAAACAATTGCACACAGATGGTCTTTTTTGTTATAGCACCAAACAGAATTGGTACAGTACAAAAATACTGAAGGTAATTCAGCTGCTGAAAACCATATCAGATTTGTCATGTCACAAAATTTTATAAAACCTATTCAGTTAGAAGGCAATAAATGAGCAATCAAATGATTTATACACTCTTGCCTCATAATTTTTTACACAATATTTTATTTTTAAATATATATATATGATGTATACTATTATGTTCATTCTCTGTGGTCTAATAAAAGCATAAATCTACCTGATGAAAAATGGATTGTATTTCAATTGTATCAGTGTATCACATAGAGCTGCTCTTATCATACCACTTAGAAAGATCAATAGTAACTTGAAAATTATTTCATTCTATGCTACCTCTAATATACTAGCAATAAAAGGACTCTATTTAATTTAAAAGTCACATCAGCTGCTGTCCATCTTATTTTAAACTCTCTCAATTTCTGAAACTGACATACTTCAGGAGCAAAATGGCACCTGGTAACTACAGACCTACTTCCTGTTTTTCCTTGTGAAAATAAGGTTACAGCTAGCTTAAGTGTCAATTCAGCAGAAATACAAAACTTTTTTCCTGACCTGCATTGCTGTGTATCACATCCTAATCCAGTTTCCTGCTCTCCTTTAATAAAATATCATTTGGATCTTACAGAACTTATACTGAAAGGTACTTCTAATTTGTAAGACTAGATAGGTAAGACAGTGACAATCAGCCTCCTTCAAGACATACAAACACTTCCACTGTGATGATGTTAATGTAAAATGTAACATATAATGTTAAGTGGCTATAAAGTACCACTTAARGAATGAACAGCTGGCTTCCCTTCCCATAGTTAGATGTTTTCTCAACAAGCAGCATACATTTTTCACACATTAAAACAAAAAATAGTAGTGAAGCATAAATTCTAAAGGCTCACTTTGAGAATAATCTTCCTAACTCTCAGGACATCTCTGCACAATGACAACAAAATCACTTCTTTTTGGTAGCTGAAGAGGTGACAACAGTTATGCTAAAAATGCTGATGCTGTTTTTTCCAGATACACAAGACCATAGACACTCGAAACTTAATTACCCGAGTAATTAACTATGTTATAACATCAACTAATCTCTAAGTAAGTATCTACATTTCACTCATGTCAACAGCTGGGAAACTCTAACATGAAATTGTATTATGCGGTGATCCATAAYGGCATATTCACCAGATCTTCACTAATATTGTTACCCTGGGATTATTAATATTGCAAGTACTTTAGTAAACACTAAGTTTTTAAATGAAAACGTGAGGTAGGAGTAATAGAAGTAAACCTCTTAGCCCAGCATCACCAATATGATGATATTTGAGAAATTATCTAAGTCAGTTTTCGGTAAGATATGGTAATGGTTTATTTCCATCCTTCCAGAAGCTGTTTGGGAGTAAAGATCTCTGACAAATGTGGGCCATGTTAAAATGATACAATCTTAAAAGGGATGTCCTGAGGGAGGATCTTTGAAATCATACAACTCTCTATAAGATGCACTGTTATCCAAAGGCAAGCATTTTCAAAACTTAATATAAAAGCTTGCCATTTGTTATATCTCTGACTGTAAACTTATTCTTTTTAAAAGGACAAAAACTTTATTTGCTAAAGACCAATTTTCACTGATGAAAATATTACAAAGGTACTAAAGAGTTAAGCTACAAATACGGCACAGAACCCTAAGCTGACTGTTTTGTACTCATGCAAAAAATCTGCATCAACAGCAAACTTTTTTAGTACTCCACTGCTTCTGTAACACTGATTTTTGGAAATCAGTATGTTACAATGAAGTGGACAAGGAAATATATTATAAATTGTAGTAAGAAAACATGTAATTGCAGCACAAGAGTTTTAACTGAAATAGTAAAAGAATGGATCATATAAGAAAAAAATACACATCTATTAACTTAATTCATTTTTCTACTTCCACTAGAAATGCTTGAAGAACATAGTGAGTTTAAATTTTGCTTTTTGTCAAATTCTGTAGTTCTTCTAGTCATTAAAAATTTATGTCATCAGTAGGAAATTCTATCTCATAGTAGTAGAAAATACAACTGTCATGGGAATTCACATTTTCTTCCTTCACTATCACACCTACTGCAACGGAACCTAAGATAAGGATGATATAAATGTTAAAAATAGCATAGAGAGAAAGACTATAGCACAATAATTATTAAATGTTAAATGTTTGAGTGGTTAAAATAAAATTACTGCTGAAATGTTTCTCAGAATTATAACCCACTACTAGAAAATAAAGGTAAGTTAAGCCACATTTCTTCCCAAATGCAATGACTTTCATTAGTATTTTGGATACAAATAAAATAATCTTTACCTGGAAGAGTTCTTCTTTATTTTTTCATCAAGATCACTAAGGATTTGTTGAAATTCCAATTCTCCAGGGAGGACATTTAACAAACAGTCTAAATTGGAAGAATCAAAAGAATACTCTCCTCCCCATTCCATTTTTAGAATCTGTAAAACAAATACAGCAAAATGGTTAAATAATGGAAAGATGCAGACTAGAAGTACCAAAGTATACAACATCTTGTTCTTTGGAAATATTAGATTATATAATAATATAAATATATAAATATTAGATTATTATGCTTCTGCGTAGTCTGCTACAGAGGGAAATCAGGAAAGCAAATGTTGAGGTAAGTTTTATAGTATCATGCATTTCTTTAGTTTAAAGAAATCAGTTCTTTTACCTTAATCACATCAGTAGCTTTTTTTCTTCTAAGACTTAGAAAGAAAATTCTCACTACTATAAATGGAAACTATAAATAAACATATTATACAGTAAACTTATTTTCTGTATACTTTAATTTATGTCCAAGAATTAACTGCTTTCTGGAAAGTCAGCACATCATTGCAAATACATGCAAACATAAAAATTCAGACGAAACCAAGCTGCATGTTGCTTTCTACTCATTTTGCTCAACACAGGTCAAATCCACCAGCCTATTCAAACTAATACACTACCTTTGTGTCTTTACATCAGAAGTAAAGCATTAGTAGGTTATTTTTCCTGTTTTCTATTTTTYTTCTGCATTCTCTTGGAGAAAAAATGAAATTGATTTTACCATCAGTGATGACTTACTACCAAAATTAAAGAAAAATATTATATAAAAACTGGAACCTTCTTAATAACCAGTATATATCATATCTACTATTTAGTATGTCATATTTAATACTGTCTATATTGCAGCAACAACATGAAGAACAAACATAATATTCAGATGCACACAGTTTGGGCAACAAAATATAATAAATACATTCTTTTTCCTGCAAGCAATATTCTTTTACAAAGCAACTATAGTGTTGGTTATTATCTAGAGGCACTACTAGAAAAATAGATTGAATTTTTCTAAGTGAACTGTCTACAAAAAACATGTTTTGAAAGAACATCAGAGATTTAAGATTCAAGGTCAAAATGATTGGTTTTGGTCATCGGTGTAGACATAAAAGTAGCAGAAATGCACATTTCTGGGTTTGCTCTTGCAAAGCAATGCTAAAAAAATAAAAAAGGAAGTTCTCTAAAGCATATCATCTCACACATCTCAATTAAAGCACACCAATAATAAAATATTTCATGGATAAAGTGTTTTCTTAAATCTCAGAAGCTTCAGAATACGCCTTCGTGTGTAATTCAAACACTTGCAACATTTTGGGATGTAGCTCAAACTCAATCACTTGCTGGTGAAAAAGCCTGGATGTAAACCAAATACATCTCTTAAAGCATCAAGGAAATGTCACTCTTTTAATATAAAACTTAACAGATGTTACTGCAATTAAAGACACTAATTAAAAGTAGAAGTTAAATGGAAACCATATAAACAGCACTTTACAGAACTGAGATGAAAGGAATACTGAAAATACAGCCCTTTCTTCAAGTATGATACTACTTACAATAGACTCAGTCACACACTCCCTTTTCTCTTATAAAGGGTTTACACAGAATGTGATTTTAACTCCATTCAACACCTATAACTCAAACCCATCTTTTATTCAACTGTCTCATAGAACAATCAATGATTGGTGTAAAATGAACTGTATAATAGATATATATACATATACTGAAAAAATACTAACAGTTTGGAATGAGTTAGAGTTTTCATAAAATAGCTGCACAATCAAAATTGTGTATTTATATTTAATCCTACCTCTTTTACTTAAAGGACAACCAAAAGAAGCTTGTGTTCCTTGGAAAAAATATCAGACTAGTGACTGTTTGAAAAATTCATCAAATGAAAAAAATCACCTTGTAAACATGACAGCCTAGTTTTCATGCATGCATTCCTGTAAGACTTCTATGTCATAATTCTTTGGTTCACTTGTCAAAACAAAGCAATTATTCCTTTCAGTCTTGGTTTATGGAAGAAAAGCAACATTTGATTATTCTGTTTTTAAATACTGTTTTAGATGGCTAATACTAATTTCTTCTTCTGAAAATCTAAACCCAAAAATGTTTCAGAAAAAAAAAAAAGAAAAAAAAAAAGAACATCAAGACAAATTAGCACAACTGAGAAAAAAATTTTACTCTTATTTAGCATAACCAGAGCCAGGGCCTTTAGCACACCAAAAGACTCTAACTGATGATCTGGACTCTAAGTGGAACTATACAACCAACTTGGGAGCAAGCAGCAGCATGGGCATCAGCTAGCAAGGGCCCTACCCTGCCATTTGAGTTTTCCCCCTCCTCTCCTGTTGCTCCAAAGACCAAACAGACATTGATGCTCTCAAAGAACCAGTATGATGCAGCCCTCCTCTGATGGCAAAACCCTCAATGTTTTTTTTTTAAGAAAGAAATCCATTTCTTAAAATTCCTATTTGGAATAGTATGGGAGAGAACTCTTTTTTGAAACTCCAAATTCTGTCAAAGTATCTTAGCACTAGTAACCCACTCTTTTCTGTAAAGAAGGTTAATTTAACCCTTGTTATTAAGCTGCATAAAAAACATCATTCCATCATATTTCAATTTACTATTATGATGAAATACTGTATGTTTTAAGAAAAATGGTCTTAGAGAACCTGCTTCAGCAGCAAGTTTTTAAGTCCCTATCTTAATAGGCCTAGGTCTTTTCAAAACATATTAGAGGACTGTTCATCAATATTAAAACAATGTAGCTGTCAAACTTTTCAGTAGCTACTCAAGAAACTTAACCTATGTACAGTTTAGCTTAAAAATAAATAGTTTTTAGGTCTCCTATTTTAACCCATAGTATCAACAAAATTCAACCTCACTGTAATAATTTCCCACTTCTTATAAGTGTAAATTATGAAATTATTTTTACCAAAAATCATTAGGCCTATTTAAAAAAAATACTACACAACACAATACAACAGATACTTCTTGCTTTTAAAATTCATGGTGTTTACCATTGAAAAGCACTTTTTGTATGTGTGTTTTCTATTTCAATGTCAATCAAATGGAAGAAATCTATAAAAATTATATTTAGTTCCAATTGGGTATTTCTTCATTCTGATTAAACAATTAAATTAAACATAACTGTAAAAATCTCCCAGCACAAACATACATGTGAAATTCCATGGGATTTCTAAGATCAATTTGTAATATTTATATTTACTATAATAAGCCTTTGTTCTCAGACATACAGTTTGTAAAAGCAGCATTTAGCTAAATCGTGAACAGAATGTTTTATGAGCACATCTGTTGAATATGCACATCTCAATGTACCCATAATTTGAGGGATATGTCAAACTGAATATGAAGCACTGAAAGTATAGAGAATTAGCCAAATCATTGAAGCTTTTTTTCTGTTATTGCTTCTTATCTTACAGGCGATATCTCCTTATTACCCTAACATCCTTACAAAACTAAAAGGGGATGAGAGAATTGACAGGATTTTTCATCACTCAGCTTATGCTTTCAATGAGACCTTATCAATGACTTCCTTTATCTAGCCCTGGTTGCATAACTGTTTCCAGCCACTTGACAGCATAGAAGATGTCATCTGCAATAGCACAACAGGCAGCAACAACGATGGCAGTGGCCTGAGATACCACTATTCAATGCCAAATTCCTACTGTTCTCTACATTTAAATAGTCTGAATATTAAAAATTATTTTGAAAACCACATAGAACATACACAAGAAATCTCTTTAAAAACTATAATTTCTTGAGCTCTACTCTGACATGGTAAAAGCTTTTTACCCAATTTTCTGTGGTAAGAATCCTCTAAAATCATTTACAATTTAAAATAGATTTGTAAAAGAAAAGAAAAACTAAAAATCCTCTCTATAAAATAATGTGACCCATTTTTGTTTCTAGCCATATATATTGAAGATCTCTATTTAAATTTTCCAAATTGCCTTTCACCTATTTTGCACACTTTGCTGAAGCATATACAACATTTACAAAAAGAATACCATACTGTTCCAGTAAAAAAGACATTTAATGCATACAAAAAAAAAACCCCAACAAAACAGAAACACCAGCCTTCATGATGGTTTTATTTACTAAATATTTTGAATGCCACAAATAACTTTGAAACAAGTTTTACTAAAATCATTTTCCAGTGTTCCCCCCTGCAAACTTTCCACATTCTCTGTTGTCATAAACTTATATGAAATACTTAATTAACATTTAAAATTAAATGTTAATTTTATATTCCTAAATTATTGTCCACCACACATTTAAATGTTTTCCTTTATATTTTTTAAGGAGAGACTCTAAGTATCTAAAATTAAACACTCATTTGTAATCCTTTTGAATACCTTTTCCTTCCAAATCCTGCCATAAGACTCACCAAATAAGAGAATGGAATAAAATATAACTAAAGAAACAGTCTCCTCACTGTGGTTGAAATAGAAAGCTATGCCTTCCACCTAAAGCTGTAATATCAGAATGCAGTGCTGTGATCTAAGGCAGCTATATCAGCCCTTAAATCATAATATTGTCAAAAAGGACTGTGAAAATGCACATTTCTGACAAATAGCATATGCTACTATTTATAATATCTGTAGTTTTTTCAAACTATGTAGCTTAGGCCTATATTGTAGGCATATGTACATGTCAGAATTTATAACTAAAATCCGTGAGTTTTCCTTATTGTGTCTCCCCAGTTCTTTGAGCCACTAGAAGAGAAATGCTGAGAATAGAAAAGAATTAGCACTGCTTTTAAAGATTTGCTGCTACTTGGGACTAGTAAAAAATGTTCAAAGACAAGGAAAGAATTCTCATTTACATAAAATTAATCAAACACTATTGGTCAAAGGCAGTGACTTCAAAAGAGGAACATGCCGTCTGGAGTTACAAGGAAACTCCTGAGTAGTTATGTCAGAAGAAAGGAATAAAGGATAACGTGATTTCATAACCTTCAGCAAAGAAGAAATGACCATTTTCTGAGTAGCTCTTGAGAGAAACAGTCTGTTGTAATCTTCAGCTCTCGGTTATCCTGCAGCTGGAATCCCAGTGTATAGTCCATGGTTCAACATCTATAAACACGCCACCCTTACCCAAGAAGCCCACAAGCATTAAGAATCCTACCTCTAAATCCAGTAGCTTTCCCTACCTCCTTATTAGTCTATGTGGTTACTAAAACCATAAGTGTGCCAACACCAACATATAAGTGCATCTGTATACAAGTGCAACTATTTTGTTTTCCTTTTCTGGTTTTCGAAATTCAAGATGCTTCTTCTCAGCCCCTTTTTTTTTTTTTTTTTTTTTTTTTCCCCTTTGGTGCCTGCATTCCTGTTCTATTTAATAAGTTTGGGGTATTTTTTAAAAAAGGATAAATCTGGTGCCAGGCTGTCTTCTTTATATATGGTATAAGGCCTTACAAAAAATAATTTACTAATCAACTTTTCTGCCAATGCCACATACAAACACAGGACAAAATTACTCTGGCATTGTCACCAATTAAGACTACATCAATCAACCTCATTGTCAAATTATTATACTTTATAAATGATGGATTTTTAAAATAATTTTCAATTAAAACAATAATTACCAATAAGTAGACTAAAGTAATCATTAATGCATAGAAAAGAGATTATTAGAAGCCTAATTAGAAATACCTACTCGATATTTTCTCATAATCTTTTTAGCCAAAAAACTGTACAATAAATAGAAGTTATAAGGGTTATAAGTATTGAGTAAATTTTGCATAGAGGTGTAATAAAATATCTAAGACCAATAATTACTTTTCCCATAAAGACTGAATGGCACTGGCTTTTTTTCCTGAAGAATAAGAACATTATATATATATATACATATATATATATATATATATGAGACTAACAGTGCATCCTCTACAGAATTGTCTTTCTAATTGTGGCAATAAGAAGTGCTATTTGGGAATAATATTTGAGTTTCCTCATTTTGTGACACTTACAAACTCAGAAAGAAGAGGAAATACTTTATAAGATTCCCTGCCCCCCCAAATCCCTCACAGAACTACGCTCTGAAAAGCATCTGCTATGGCATTCCTATATCTTGCTCATCATTAGTGTCTAAAACTGCACATATTTATAAGGACTATTCTGAAAGAACTTATCTTTTAGCACAGTGGTAAAGAACCAAAAGTATACTATTTTCAACTAAAAACAAATACCTACTAGCTACTTATAAAAGCCTTTTCTTTTCTTGTTTATTGGAAAAATCCTCCATAATAACACAAGTGTAACACAATACACTTTAAGGACAATGGTATTTAAAAGACAGAAATTTGAAGACCTTTAAGATATTGTTCAGTAGATCAGACACAGAGTTGCTGGAATTTTAACAGGAAATAGCCTTTCAATGAAACTATTATATTTAAAAATAATTACAAATAATATCTGTGACTACAGCTTTTAAAAGGTTTCAGTCCCTTCATTCCTACACACTCCATTTTCTTTCATTACTACTCAATTTAAAACTGACAGCATGAGAGATGTCCACTTTATAAAAATGAAATACAGAAGCTCTCCACAGAGATGCCTCTTAAATTTGCCCAAGTTTATAGCCACATTCTTAAAAGTTTGTTTTGTAGTATAAATGTAATGGATTTGGGGTTCTTTTCCCAAATACTATTATTACTACTATTAGCAGTACTACACAGGGTCATGTGAAATATTTTACTAGCCATGAAATTTCCTTGTTTTTTCTTTTTTCCCCTTTTTTAAATGAAATGTTTGCCTTTTCTGCTGCCATTACTCAGCTTGCAAAGCTTGATGTGATACTGCCTAATGCACAATGCATCACTTGGATTCTACAGCACAACTCAGTTTCATATTCTTATTCAGCTATGTTTTCCACTTTCAAAAGCACTGCTAAGCATCAGTTTGTTTCTTTGTAAGGAGAATACCTCATAAGTGAAATAATTACAATCTAATTATTTTTACCATGTTATTGTGATTTAAGAATCACTACTGAAAACCCTCCAAACCATGCACTGATTCGCTTACTCCCTCTTTCTCCTCACCCAATCCCTAAGGCAGGAGGGAGAGAAGAATTGTAAAAGGCAAAGCTTACAGGTTGAGAAAAGGACAATTTACTGGAAATAGCAATGAGATCAGAAATGTAACAGGAACAATGTCACACAAAATACAAAAGAGTTGTACAAGAAAGGCGATTGATTCACACATGGAAAAGTCCACCAGACAGAAACCTGTCCTGAGCAAATGACCACCACATCCCCCACAACCAGAAGAAATGCCATCCCCTTGCCCCCAGCGATGACGTGAAGTGGTAGAGGATAACCTCCAGGTGCTAGCCATGACTCATCCTGGCCACTGCTAAAAACAACCCTGACCTGGAAAGAACCAGGACATTATCAAGCCCTTATTATGCACCATATAATTTATGCCCAAATCCTACACTTTCCAACAATACACATATAGTACATATACACACAGGTAGCACAGGTACCATTTTCCTCATCAATGGCCGTCCCTCCAAGATGTTGAGTTCATTGAGTCTGTGACCGTGAGTTCTATTTGCTCTGGATGTCTTCCAGAGCAGGAGGACTGATGTCCTGTCAGGTGGCTGCAAGCTGCATCACAAGCTCATGACCAGTGTATCTGGAGCAGTCCAGACTCACTGTCCATGGTAGTTATGTCATTCAGCTACTAATATTATACAGCAAAACATTACAGACTGCTCCCATCTAAAAATCAAATGAACACATCATGTTTCCCCATCCAACTGCATGATGCAACAAGTGCACCCAGGTCTTTGAGCAAAAACAGTACCACCAACAGGTTTGCCTTTGCTTAAAGCCGGACTAATCCAAACTGTCTCCCCTAACACATTCCTAATATACACCACAAGAACTTTGTCCCCTTCTCTGGAATGAGATTTGATTGGGTAGGGCCAGGGCAATTCATGGTTAGCTGAATTGATTCTAGTGTTAACTAACCAAGTGGCCTTTGCTAAGTGCAGACCTCAGTGTCTGAAGGTCTAACCACCCATTGCTTTCAGTGTGGTTTTTAACAGCCCACTGTATCATTCAGTTTTCCCAGAGGCTGGTGCATGGCAGGGAATATGATACCCACCCAATACCATGCTCTCTGGCACTGAGGTCTATGAGGCTATTTTTGAAATGAGTTTTGTTGCAAAACTCAGTTCTTTCTGAGGTGCTGTGTTGTCACAGGACTAGCTTTGCAAGGCCCAGGATGGTGTTCCAGGCAGTGGTGTGAGGCACAGGTCACATCTCCAGCCATCCAGTTGCTCTTTACACCACTGTCAGCACCCAGAGCCCACCTTGGTGGATTTGCAGGAGCGCAATGTAATTAACCTGCCAAATCACTCCATATTTATAGTTTGACCATTGTCCACCACACCACAGGGCCTTTATCCACCTGCTTGTTTAAATGCAGTACACATTTCACTTACGAATAACCTGGAAAATAGTGTTCATCATTAAGTGCACCCCTTATCACGAGCCCATCATTATGTTGCATCTCTTCCCTGATAATCTGATGCTTCCTGGGCCCACTCCTTGGAAATAATTCACCCTTATGCTGCCAGTCCAGGCCCACCCAAGATACTTTAATCTCAACAGCCCAATCCACCTGTCCATTGTTGTGATGTTTTCCAGTAGCCCAACTCTTGGGGGTGTGTGGATCTACATGATGTACTTTTACAGCCAGCTTCTCTACCTGGGCAGTGAGATTCTGCAACAATTCAGCAGCACAGTTTACTGTTGTGCTGCCAATTGGTCTTTTTGCATTGATTTAGCCATCCCCACAGGGCATTTGCTGCCATCCACAAGTCAGTGTAGAGGCAGAGCATTGGCCATTTCTGTCATTGAGCAATAGTACACTCTATTCCAGTGGATAAGTCCAAGGCAAATAGTGAGGCTGTGTTTCCAGCCCTGGGGCAGTTGATTGCAGATGTATTAGATATCCTCCAGGTGAAAGCAAACTATTGCAGGCACTCTGCTGCTAAAGGAATGGAGAAAAACACATTAAGCAATTCTAATAATGGCAGAATTTTGCTGCCTTGGACTCCAGTTCATACTGAAGTTCCAACACATACAGCACAGCAGCACTCAGTGGTGGTCTGACTTCCTTCAGACCAAAACAATTCTGTCAGTCTCCACTCTCCACTGGACTTATGCACTGGCCATGTAGGGCTCTAAGGGGTGAAAGAGTCTTGCTGACCACTCCTTGGTGCTGTAATTCATGAATTATCTCATGGATGGGGTCACCGAGCCCCGGTTGGTGGGATATTGCCAACACTGCATTGTCGTGGTAGTGACCATTACCTGTTATTCTTCAACCCTCAGCACTCCCATAGCAGAGGGTCCTCTGAAAGACCAGGCAAAGTATTCAGCTATGTAATGTCCTCTGTTCCTACAGTAGTGTGTGACTGATTGACACTGACTGGATGCCAGGTACCCACAAAAGCCTATCATTCCCCTTTGCAGCTGGACAGGGGAGAGAAAATATAACAAAGGTTCATGAGTCAAGGACAAGAGAAGATCATTCACCAAACACCATCATGCAGCACAACAGGCTCAAATTAGAGATATTAACTGAAGTTATTACTAACAAAATCAGAGCAGGATACTGAGAAGAATAAGATCTCAAAGAACACCTTTCCTGCACCCCTACCTCTGTCCCAGCTCTGCCCCACAGTGGCTCACAGGGAGACAAGGAATGAGGGTTATGGTCAGCTCATTACACATTGTTTCTCCCTCTGCTCAGAGACAGGAGTCCTTCCACTATTTCCACAGGTAGTCCCTCTCACAGCAGCGAGTTCTCCACAAACTTCTCAGAGGTGAGTCTATCCCACGGGCAACAGTCCTCCCCAGACTGCTGCAGTGCGGGTCACTCTTGCACTGGGCTCAGCGCTTCAGGCACAGGCTGCTCCAGTACGAGTCTTGCATGGGGTCACAAGTCCTACCAGGAAACCTGCTCTAGCATGGGCTCTTCTCTTCAAAGGTCTGTCTGCAGGTTCCTGCCAGGACCCTGCTCCAGTACAGGCCTCCCACAGGGTAAAAGCCTCTTTTGGGCATCCACCTGCTCCAGTGTGGGTCTTCTCCATGGGCTGCAGGTGGATCTCTGCACCCCCATGGATCTCCAAGGGCTGCAAGGGCACAAGCTGCTTCACCATGGTCTTCACCACAGGCTGCATCTCACAAGCTGCTCAGCTTAGGCACCTGGAGCACCTCCACTGATCTTGGTGTCTGCAGAGTTGCTCCCCTCACATACTCTCACTCCACTCTTCTCTGGCTGCAATAAAAACTGTGCAATACTTTTCTTTCTGTTCTTCTTCTTAAATATGCTACCACTGAGGCATTACCACCATTTCTAACTGGCCCAGCCTTGGCCAGCAGCACATTCATATTTGGAGCTGCCAAAGATCAGCTCTTCCAGATGCTAAGGAAGCTTCTAGCAGCTTCTCACAGAATCCACTCCCTATAGCCCCTGCTTTCAAAAGCAGGTCATGCAAACCCAATACAATCAGCTGTTGTGGTGTGCATTTTGGATTTACCAAACTTCTGTACAATGGTTTGTCCCTTACCCCCATGTTAAATCCCTTTTTGGTTTTTCCTTAATTATGGGTCCTGTCCATCACTCTGCAACCCTGCCCAGATGACTAGAAAGTTCTAGTGGGGGGGCCGAGTGATTGGCAGAGTCCTTGCCTTCCCACTCCCCTTTCTATGTACGGAATTGTTCTACTCATTATCCTTTTGTTCTGGGTCACTCTCCACCCTGGGATTGGTTCTAGGCTGTCCCCTGCTCCTTTCCACACCCCTGCACTTAAGATGAGACCCAGAGGGAAAAACTCACTTGTGTGGGCTCCCCTCTGGGTGAAAATAAACCCCAGCTGAAACCCAAGTGAAGTCCTCCTTTCTTCCTCATCATTGCCATGCTTCTGCCTGAGGCCAAGACTCACAAGATCGGAAAGGTACCGAGCTGTACCCTTAAATGCGAGCTCGGTGCAAGAGCTAGCCGGAAAGCAGCACCAAACCTCCGCAATCAGCTATCCTAGAAGTCCAACGATGCCCTTTCGAATCCTTGAAATACCCTCTTCCTGAGGATGCACAGAGCTTCAGGGCCAGTCAAAATGACGTGTGTTTGCCACTCATTCCCAGTCAAGAGTCACTTCAGCTTCCAGTAGTCAGCTGTCCAGCTCCCTGTCACCTCAAAAATAGAGATGGACTCTGCCCCTACATATCTTGATGGCATTAGGGTACACTGTGCACCTGTGTCAACTAAAGACTTAGGTTCTTGTGCATTTGATGTGCCAAGCCATTGAATCCACACATTCCAATAGATCTGATTGTTCACATGGATGGAGGCAGGGCCTCTCTAGTTCTGGTCATGGTACACATTGCTATTTCTAGTAAATATGAACTAGACATCCTTTCAAGAGGATTGGAAATAATGTCAGCCCTTCGATTCTGTCTGAGGACTTGCTCACTTGAAACTTGAGCTGCATTTGTCCTTGAGTTTCCTCTGATGCTTGTTCTTCCTCTCAACTCATGTACCTGTGCTGCCAGCACAGAGGCTGGTTTTCCATCCCACTTCCTCACATCTTCTCTGTGTTCACACAGCAAAAAACACAGGTTACCTTGTGGTTTGTATCCTCTCTCTTGAGCAGGAGGGTACTTGTTCCCAAAAGCAGAAACTCTGGTCCATAATGGAGGGGCATGGGA
>QVAJ01000054.1:2530579-2609471 GCA_003546035.1 Mixornis gularis
ATCATCCTTGAGAGAGTACCTTTCTCTCACACTTGACAGGAGTCATCTGCAAAGGCTGAGAGCTTCTGTCCTCTTTGCAATCCCTTTGTCAATGCCCACATCCTGGGACAGGGATCCCAGCTGCTTGGCCTCATTACCATCTAGTTTTGTATCATGAGCTGTGATATTGCAGCACTGGAGCAGCCAGGTCAGACTGGTGACTGAAATCTTCTTGCACACTGCAGTTCTCCCAGCAACAGGGATTGGTGATTACCTCTGGCCCTGCCTCTTCCTCCTCTTCTATCAGCATGGGCTGTTCCTGCAGTTCAGCTGCAGTTTGAGTGGCCACAGTGGCTGTTGTTCTGATTTCCTCCTCTTGTCTAGTATAAAGCAGTAAACAATAAATAGGAGCCAAAACAAGCATGGTGTATAACTACTTGCCTCTCTGGGACTGCCATGGCATTTTTCTTTCAAATATTCTGCCACTTCATCAGGGTCCTGCAGTTGTTCAGAAGTGAACTTCAAAACCATTGGAGCAGAACAGGTCTCCAAATGCTGGCCCATTTTCTCCCACATTTCATGACGCKTATAACTATACCCCATTGGTGCAGGTCACCCTCTTAAAAATCTCTTTCTTGACTCTAAACACGGTGAAAACCACACTGAGGAGACCTGGCAGAGCAGCATCAATGTGCTTTCCTTAACATCCAAAGGGAATTCAAAATTCTCAAAAGCTGTTGTAATAGGTGTGAAGGAGTAAAAGGGGGTTGAAAAGGTGGGGAAAATATTCCTTCCCTGTTCCCCTCACAGGCTGGATATGATAACTAAAGAATTCCCAGAGCCTGCACCGAAGGGCAGGGTAGGAGAGGAACACTGAGCACATATCCCAAGTGACTTCCTTGACCTTGGTGTTATCATGCTGTGAACTGATATCACACACTACAGCAACAAAGCCATCCTGATCCCTTTCTCTGCTCTGAAAAAAGAGCACTGTGGTGGACACACAGTGCACACACAGAAGTATACACAGGGTTATGTACCACACCTACCTCACCTACCTGAACAGATCACAGTGTGAGCAGTTGTTCTGTACCTAAGACAGATGCTTAGACCAAATTTGTTTCAAACCCACTCTGGTCAGATGTATTGTCATCTAAACCCTTTGACCCTACGCTGGGCACCAAAATTGTTCTGGTTTAGGAATGGTGTCCCCTAATTTAGTGCTCCCACTGAATGACTTCAAGCCAAGCATCATTTGCTCACTTATCCCTCCCCATGCCATGAGATGGGGAGGGGTATTAGAGGCACAAAAGGTAAAGATTATGGGTTGAGGTAAGAACAATATACTGGAAACAGCAATGAAGAAACTAACAGTAACAGGAACAATATTAATAACGAGGTGTACAATAAATGATTCACATGCAAAAAAGTTCATCACACAGCAATCTGCCATACATGAACCACCTCCACACTACCTGCAACTGGAAGAGATGCCCTTTCCCTACCCATAGCAATGATGTGAGGTGGTAGAAAATAATCACTTAGCTACTGCAAGAATTACCCCTGTCCTGTCTGTAACCAGGACATAAGTACAGCAGAGTATATATACTGGAGTACACACAACGTAAAATGTGTTAGGTATTTTCAAATTTGCAAGACAAGTTCTTGCTTGAATTGCTTGCTTGCTTTCCCCATACACCACATGCAGGAGTAGCTTCCTAGTCAGTCTCTCACTCAAACCTTCAAAGCATGCAACAGATCAAATCAGACTTCTCTTAAGAACTGAACATGTAAGAAACTTTCACTGCTCTCACTCAAAATGCACCAGTAAATTTATGATGAAGCCCAGAAAAGACAAAGTATTTTGGCTGTGAATATTTGATTACATAGAAACTTTACAAAGATAGCAAAACTGACTAAATAATCTTAAAGGCATCTGTATCACTTCCTTTCAGAAAAAAAGCTTTTCATCATAGTGTGACATACCACCTACAATAACACCTTTCTCCTCAGTGTCTACAGCCTATTCTCCTTCACTGCAAAATTTGTGAAATGAAGTTAAATTTTAAAAGTTTCCTACTGTTTTTTTATACCAAACTCCTTCTATTTAATGAATTAATTGCCTTCTCGACTTCTGTTCTTGTACTTGACTTCTTTTGCATTCCTGTTTTTCAGTCAACTTTCCAAAGAAAATGAGGCTTATGAAACCATTGCCTGAGTATTTGTTCTCCAAACTACCTCAGACACATCTTCCTCCCAATGCAAACAAAGTTTTACAAACAGGTAAAAAGCTCAGAGATAAACTGATTGTAAAAGGTTTCAGGAAAATAGTTGCATAAATGGAAAAGAAAATCCCTACAGCTGACTGCTGAATTAAGACAGATTTTATAATCCAATATAAGAGACAAAATCTTAAAATACTACATATTCTTAATCAAAGATGCAATCATATTGTGATGCTGAAAAACATGGAAAGTGATCACCACTGATCCTTAAATGTCAGGAGCAAAATAGTCCCTGAAGATGAACAACTAGTATCAGTCCGCCTGGAGAGATCACGATAGGACACACAGCTGTGTCTGATATCAGCCAGCACTTTCTGCATAGACAATCCTTACCCTGATTTGAGCTATGTGGAGGTCTTGGAAAGCAGGAAAAGAAGGTCAGTTTCTGAAGACATTTTAAAAAAAGAAAACTGGATTAAAGTGTCAGTGCAAAAGGAGCACAACGTAACTTATGGTAAAGGCACCTACTACTTAAGATTCTGCAATCATTTACATAATGATTTGGAAAACACTTTACAAAAATGAGGACATATCTCTAAAAGGCTCCCTATTGTCCAACTGCAGGAAATAAATGGATTGTCCTGGGACATCTGAATTTCACACAACATGCTTAGCATTTGGCAGGTGAACTGCATATGAAATCTTTTAAGTAGAAAATACATCTATCTGACAGGCAAAATCAGAAAAGGCAAATGGAAGGACACTTTGGGACCATTTATACTTGTCGTGGGATGGATGCCAGGCACCTACCAAAGCCACTCACTCCCTCCCCTCAGCAGCTGGATAGCAGAGGGATAATCTAATGAAGGGTTTATGGGTTGAGATAAAGACTGTGAGAGATCACTCTTCAAATACCATCATGGGCAAAAAAAGGCTCTAATTAGAGATATGAATTAAGTTTATTATTAACAAAATCAGAGCAGGATAATGAGAAGTAAAATAAACCCTTAAAAATACCTTCCCTCCACCCCTCCCTCCTTCCCAGCTCTACCTCATACCCCAGTAGTGCAAGCAGACATGGAGTGGGAGTTGTGATCAGCTCATCACCCATTATTTCTTCTGCTGCTCAGGGAGAGGAGTCCTTCCCCTGCTGCACTGTGAGATCCCTCCCATAGGAGACAGTTCTTCATGAACTTCTCTGATCTGAGTCCATCTCATAAACAACAGCTCTCTATGAACTGCTGCAACATGAGTCCATCCCATTGTCCTCCAAACTGCTGCAGTACGGGTCAATCTTCCACAGGGTGCAGTCTTTCAAGGATAGGCTGATCCAGCCTGGGAGCAAGACCCCTCTCTCCATGAGTCTCCTCTTTCCACAATCTTCTCTCAGGCACCCACCTGCTCCAGTATGGGGCTCCTCCATGGGCTGCAGGTGGATCTCTGCATCCCCATGGACCTCCACGGGATGCAGGGGCACAGCTGCTTTACTATGTTCTTCACCACAGTCTGCAGGAGAATCCCAGTTCCATTGCCTGGAGCACTTCTCCCCCTCCTTCTCCATTGACCTTGATGTCTGTGGAGTTGCTCCTCTCATGTGCTCTCACCGCACTCTAGCTGCAATAACAACTTATTGTTTTCCTTTCTTCTTAAATACATTATCACTGAGGCATTACCACCGTTTCTAATTGGTCCACCCTTGGCACATTCATCTTTGGAGCCACCAGGGATTGGCTCTGCCAGACACTGAGGAACCTTGTAGCACCTTCTCAGAGAAGCCACTCCCTGTAGCTTCCTCCCACTTCCAAAAACAGGCCATGCAAACCCACAACAATACTACACAAGCACGTTTGATGTACTTTTAAGTACTGATGGATAATGTCTGCCACATACAGGAGCATCTGGTTGACTGGTCTCCTCTTTGTACCAAGGCGAACAATGGTATCTGTGGTCCTTCACCTTACTCAAATGTTTAATCTAAGCCTCTTTGTACTCAAAGCACAACATGAATGACCAGTGGCATTGGGGAGACCTCAGGACACTCAAGACAGTGGTTTAAAACAATCCTGAAAGGCATTTCCTGACAAATGTCTTTGAAAATGCCAGCTATTGCATTCAGAATGGTCTGCTAACAGAAATGTCAAAAATCCTGCAGGAGCAGAGTAACATGAAGGATTTCAGAACTCAGATTATTATTAAACACAGAGATGTGGCTTTGTTAGGCACTTTGGAAGGCTCACTCAGAACAAGAAGTCAAGTGAGTAGTAGCACACAGTGTACAAGTCAGTCACTTCTTCAGTGAACCTCAGAACCACGTCAACCTTTTCTGTCTTTGTTTCTGAAGAAGTTCTTAAACCATTTACTTGCACATTGCAGCTTCATGTTGCACAAGAAATTATCCAAAAACATGATGCAGAAGATGGGAGAAAAAAAAAAGAAAAGAGTCAAGAAAATTACATGATGGTATGTGTGGACTCTTCTTGAAAATAATAAGTGAAGTGCCAAAACCACAAGAGACATGAAACTCATGGTTGGAGAACAGCATCACTGTATTACATAACTGAGAGGAACTGAAGAAATGCCAGCTGCACAGTGGCTTAAATGTTAACAGATAAAGCATAAGAAATGGGAGGACTTAACTGCAAGTGGTATTGCCTTTCATTACTGCCCTCCAGGTCTTACCAACAAGAATTCTACCTCCTTCAGCTGACAACCAAAAAACAAACCTGGCTTGCTTAGTAAGGAATGTTGACTCAAAGACTTCTGCCTAGTCATCACTAAGATTGAAAGACACATGACAAATAACACAAGCAAAAAGAATGAACTAGTCAAGGCCTGTGTGTTCTTTCTTACAGAGATTCCTGTACTAAACTGGATAACTTATAAAAGTTAAAACGGCACTCTGTGACAAAGATTGTTTATAATTTTTACAGGATTAAAATGAATAATCATGTTACAATTCTAAAAATTGTGAAATGACTTACTCATTCTTGGCATAAAATCTTATAAAGAATATAAGATGTTCAGATTGGTACTATTTCTTAGCGTTATAGATGAGTAACGGGATGATTTGCTCTCACAATTAAGAGATGAATGTTGTGTGTACTTTAAGAGAAGCTTGACTGAGACATGGTTACATTATTCTGGTTTGTTTTTCAATGTCTTCTGTTCTCTCCATAGTCCCCTTTCCCTCACCTCTGTATTGTAACTGGACAGCTCCCGGACATGTGGACAGAAGGCATGTGAAGCCTGTTGCTGGGAGGCCCAGCATGGCAACAGTCAAATTGCAATAGAGCAGTCTCCACCAATAAACAGCAAGGAAGAGTTGATTGGCAGACTCTGGGAGGGGCCAGGGTTGCCTGATGCAACCCCCTGGGGTATAAAAGGCAGAGCAGCCATTTTGGAGACAAGCACATAACAGGCAAGTCAGGCGCTCCCTGTGTGCTGCCTTTTTCCTTACTCAGTCTTCTGCTGTGTTTTGTTAAGGTTTAATAAACCTTTGAAATTTTAAAAGTGAGCACCATTTCTCATCTTATTATTCCTAATTAATAGAAAGTTTTAAATTACCAAACCAGAAAAATATTTTTTGACTTTTACTTTGAGAGTTCATTACCAAAAACATTGTTTATGCCTTAACTTAGATATTTGTAATTAACAAGTATGCCAGATGGGAAAGGGAGAATGTGAGAAAGAGAAGAAGATGGGAAGAAAGCTTGGCATGATTTAGGAATGGTATGGATGAGTCAATGCCCCCACTGAGATTCTCCAAAACCACAAAGCTCACAGTTGCTTCCCATTTTTTCCCTTCCCTCAGTACTGGGATGGAGTTGAGAACTGGAGGAACAGAAGACAAGGATCATGACTTGAGAACAATTTACTGGGAAGAGCAGTGAGATAAGAAAACAAACAGTAACAGCAACAATATGAATAACAAAAGTATTCAACAGTGAGGGTGATTTACATGCAAAATGCACACTGCTGACCCTAATCCAACTGCAGCCACATTTTCTCAACCAGAAGGAACCCCTTTGCCCTGGAATAGAGAGAGTCTGCTTCCCCTACTCCTGGCATTGACTTGAGGTGATATACAATAACCTTGGGGCCTTGGCCATGCTGCCTGCCTCACTGCTATCAAAAAAACTCACCTTTTCCTGGTCAAAAACATCCTTCTGACTTGTTCATGTTGCTTTCATTTCTTCTCCTTGTAATTAACAAAATTCTTAAAACCTACATTTAAATCATAGTATAATGGCTATACTTGGTCACCTTCAATTACACTGAATCCGCTATTGACTAAATTAGGAAAGTTTATCTAATACTTGGCACATGAAATCAGTTTAAATATTCCAGTTTTGTTCTCTATCGATTTTTTCAATTTCAACTTTTTTCACAAAAGATAAAAGTCAGGCACTGAGAGATATTCTTCAGATAAGGGAATTTTTCTTCAAAACTCCTGTATTACATAAGAACTAGTGTACCTCTATAAAAATGCCATGCAATAAGTATTTCACAAATAAACAGTATGTAAATATTTAATTTTTTTAAAATAAACATTTTAGAAACAAAATGTCAGTGCTTTCTCTCTTCATTACAAAGTGTTGCCAAGTTGTCACAAGTATCCAATTACACTAGTTGTTGGCATTCCCCAGGGTTATGGAGTCTTTTAAATTATGTCATGTTTTTCACTGGCTATGTTCCTCAAATTCAGCTGCCAGTCTATTAAATACATCAGGCTAAATGGGTAAGCAAATCCTCAAACCCCAGTTTTCTTGTCTACCATCACATTCTCAATTACCACAAACTACGATTACCTAGGCTTATGTGTTTTGCACAATATACATAAGAAGGGCAACAGACTATGATTGCTATGGTGTAAAAGAGAGTAATTTTTATAGTTAGCTTATTGTGAGAAATTAAGCTGGATGTTTCTCTTCTGGACTTCCAAATACCAAAAATTCATTCAGACATAATATGAGTACAGCCTATATTAGCAAAGAAGTAAGAATAAAGAAAAAATTAGGCATATTACATAAGTACAACTTTAAAAAAAAAATATATATAGCCTTTAGAAAAGCAATTACATAGACTAAACTTACTAATAATTTACACAGTTATGCTTTCTTAAACCAGATAAATTAAAGATACAAAGAAATAAAATTTTGCAGCACTGATTGAGTTTCTAAAAATGGTTTTATAAAGGTATCTGTGTAATATCCATGTTCCTGTCAGATAGCTTSAAATAGATGACTAGAACAAATAGCTAGTATTTCTACCTTGTAATACCTGCTGAATGACTGAGACTCAAGATTTTTCATAGATGATCATGTACTCTTGTATTCAATCAAGCATAACTGGAATGACTGTTCAACAAACGAAGACAACACGATTCCACGTGTAACTTATCTTGGCTTCCTGGATCACAGAGCACTTGGCTGTCAATAGCTTTTCAATCTAAAGGCCTATTTCAGCTTTGGAAAGCAGTGTAGAAAGTCGTATTCTAAAACTGAATACTTTGAACACAGAAGTAGAAAAGACAGCTCTTGACAAACGTTACTAAAATTTACCTTACTTATCATAGAATCAGAAAACATTACAGTTGGAAAAGAACTCCAGGACCATCAAGTCCAACCTTTGACTGAACACCACCATGTCAACTAAACCACAGGACCAAGTGCCACATACAGTTCTTTCTTGAACACATCCAGGGATGGTTATTCTACCACTTCCCTGAGCAGCCCGTTCCAATATTTAACAAACCTTTCAGTAAAGAAATTCTTCTTTTATGTCCAAACTGAACCTCCCCTGACACATCTTGAAGCTATTTGCTCTCATTCCAGTATGTAACAACCCTTTCAGTAAAGAAATTTTTCCTAACATCCAAAATCAACCTCCCCTGACACAGCTTGAGGCCGTTTGTTCTTGTCCTGTCACTAACTGACTGTGAGAACAGACCAACCCCATCTCACTACACCCTTCTTTCAGTCATAGAAAGTTGTAGAGTTGAAGAGAGTGATAAGATCTCCCACAAGCCTCCTTTTCTTCAGGCTAAACAACCTCAGCTCCCTCAGCTGCTCCTCATATGACTCTACTCTCTACACCCTTCACCAGCTCTGTTGCCCTTCTCGGACACACATTCCCACACCTCAATGTCCTTCTTGAAGTAGAGGGCCCAGAACTGAACACAGGATTTGAGCTGGGGAATCACCACTGCACAGGGGGACAATGACTGCCCTGGTCCAGCTGGCTACACTATTCCTGATAAAGATCAGGACACCACTGGCCTTCTTGGCCACCTGGGCACACTCTGCTTCATGTTCAGCTGTCCGTCAGCACCCCCTGGTCCTTCTCTCCTGGACCACTCTCCAGCCACTCTCCCCCCAGMCTGTAGCACTGCCTGGGGCTGATGTGATCCAAGTGCAGGAACCAGCATTGGCCTTATTGAACCTCACACCACTGGCCTCAGCCCTTGACCCAGCCTGTCCAGATCCCTCTGCAGAGCCTGCCTATGCTGCAGCAGATCAACACTCCTGCCCAGCTTAGTGTTGTCTGCAGACTYGCTGAGGGTACACTCTATCCCCTCATCCACACCATCAATAAAGACATTAAGCAGGACTGGACCCACTAGTGAGCCTTGAGGAATCCCAGTAGTGACCGACCAATTGCAGCACCATTCACCCCCATGCTCTGGGCCCAGCCTTCCCAGCCAGTTCTTAACCCAKTGAAGAGTGGCCTGGCCAAGCCATGGGCTGCCAGTTTATCCAGGAGAATGCTGTGGGAGACAGTGTCAAAGGCTCTGCTGAAATCCAGGTACACAACATCCACAGCCTTCTCCTTATCTGCTAGGCAGGTCACCTGGTCAAAAAAGGAGATCAGGCTGGTCAAGCAGGACTTGTCATTTCTAAACCAATGCTGGCTGGACCTGATCGCCTGGTAGTCCAGTATGTGGGATGTGACTGCACTTAATATAGTCTGTATTATAACCCTCCCTGGCATTGAGGTCAGGTTGACAGGCCCGTAGTTCCCTGAATCCTCCTTCTAACGCTATAGTCGTGTTGGCCAACCTCCAGTTGTCTGGGATTTCCCCAGTTAACCAGAACTCATGATAAATGATGAAGAGTGGCTTGACAAGCTCTTCTGCCAGATCTCTCAGCACCCTTTGGTGAATCCCATCAATCTCCACAGACTTGTGAGTGTCTAAGCACCACAGAATGTCACTACTTTCTCCTGCTCTACTCCCTGTCCATCAGTCCAGGGAACTGGTTGTCCTGTGGATAACAGGTCTTCATGTTAAAGACTGATGGATGCAAAGAAGGCATGAAGTACCTCAGCCTTTCTGTCATCCTTGGTGACAAAGCTCCCCCCTCCCCATTCAATAAAGGATCATCCACCTGGTCATACCACACAGAGGTGTTGTCTCTCTGCTGCCCTCTAGGCCAGGCTTTAACATTCTCTGCAGATGGAAATCTGGACAGCTGTATGCTTCCCAGGAAGCTCTCTGAGTCACCATGCTCCTTCTAGCAACAGCTTTCAACTGTACGGAATCCACTGTTGAGCCTGTTCTACTTGCGTGGACAAACACCACCAGCTGAGCTCAGCTGAGGAGCTAGGAGTTGCCTGTGCCCTCCTACATGCCGTGCTCACACAAACTGCTGAGGTAACTGCTGCACCTCACTTCAACTCATGTGCTTATACCCTCATCTGAAATAACTGTATTTCTTAATATGTCCTGGGTTGCAGTGTAGGATGTGCCCAAAGTATGTATTTTATCACCATCTGCATGAGCTGTTGAAACCAGGCGGGGCAGTGTTTCCCTTGCCCACTCCCTCCAGACTATCTTCTGTTAATGGCCCATCAATGCCTTGCCGCATGACTCACAGGTAACCCGTTTTGCAAGCTCTCTCTGTTTAATGGGCCATCAAGGACCCACCTCATGACTCATAGAATGATATCAGGCCATTGTGGGATGCTCCGCCCAGGTGGAGGAGCCAAGCATTCCCACCTGGCTATAATCTGGGATTTGGGACAGCACAGGGAGCCCTTACCCACTGGATTCCCAGAGGACCACACTTTTCTATGGGATCACTGCTTCAAGGAGATCACCTCATCTGGACTGTTTCCATCACCCTGCTCAGGTTGTATTCTGACTCTGTCAGTGGTCTTTTGTATTACTGTATTTATTTTATTTTACTTCACTTCTTTTTTCCCCCCTTCCTATTAAATTGTATTTCTCACTTGGAGTCTCTCACTGGTTTTGCTTTCAAACCACTACATAATACCACATACTTTGTCTGTTTCTTACAAATTACATATATGGTCCTCTTTCTTACAAATTCTACTGTTGATCTTGATGCGCGTTTTAGACATTTATGTCTTAGCCATAACTTCAATAACACATAGTTTCAGGCTGCTGCTCCCTTCTTATTATGCAAGTCCTCATGCTTGCATCATTATAACAGACACCAGAATAGGTGTCAGATAATAACCCTAATTCTTTCTTGTTTAACTTGTTAAAAAATCTAACTAGTGAATCTGGATGTTATTCAGGCTACTGCAGATGAACATAGTTTAGTAACAGAATCTTTTTCTTTGGATATTAGTTTTAAGAGCTACTCAGCATCTAAAAAAATCTCCGTTCAAAATTACTCAGTATTTTCTCAAAAACCTTCTGATAAATATAGGAGTCATAGATAAATAAGATAAAGATCCTCTGTGGTATAAAAATAATCATGGAACAGCAACAAATAATAGAGAAAACATTTAGTAGAGAAAATTACAAAATTCTGTTGTTTCTCATGTACATTTTACTCAAGTTCATTTCATTTATGTGATTTCTGAAATGTAGAAACTAATTTCACTTTGACATCCTATCAAGATGTTTTAATACTACTGAAAATGCTTATTTAGTATGCTTTTTTTTTCTTGCATTATTTTGCTCTTTCAACAAGCTTTCAACAGCTGGTATCAGAAACAGGCAGAAGGTTAATGCATTACTTTACTAAAATACAGCATTACTTCTTAGCTGCAGTGGTTCTGGGAACAAAAGCCATTACATACTACCAGAACAAGTCATCCCTTTACATAAAGCACTGACAGAAATGTAAAGAGTAGATTATCCCTTAGAAATTAACAAGAACTGTTTAATCACCCTATGGACTAGTTTCTGGTGACCGTGGCCTCCATAGAGACAGACCAAAATCCTTTGGTATCCTTCATTTCTCAGGAGGTGTCTTTAGGAAAAGATTCCAAGCCCCTTCCCTTTCATTTGTATGAATTAGTCTTTGAGGAGAGGATGGAAAGAGATCTTCTGCTAAACACAAATACTGGTGCTACATTGTTTCTTTGAAAAAATTATAAAACTCTGACACAACTGAAAGCTCTGCTCTAAAAATGAAATATACAAGCAAAGGGATCTGAGCTGAATTACACATCTCACTAAGAAATGAAATATTAAATTACATCTTCTCAGACTAACTTGTGCCAAAATGTAAACATTTCGTGCACTACATCTGCAGTAAAAATACTATACTGTATAAATTGTATAAATTGTGAAATGCATTTCTGTTGTTTACGTAAGAATAAAGCTCAGTACAAGCATTACATGCTAACACGAACAAGCAATGAGGAATCTGAAATTAACTCTGGAACTATACAAGATAATCAATACTCACTGCTGCCAGGTGTATCTCCTCTGATCTGGCATGTTCTGAATCCCTAAACAATTATCTTACTTTTTTACTTAAAACACTGCAAATACTGAAATGCTAGGTTTTGAGTTTATTATCTCCCTTTCCATGCTCTTCAGATGAATTCCACAGATGACAGAAAGTAGAAAATGTAGTTTGATTCCATTATCAAATGATGAATACTAGAGACCAGGAGACAGAGATGGATTCCAACAGAACAGGGATAGTCTCAAAATTATCGGAATTAGGCTAAATAACATGGTAAAACCTGTGTATTCAGGAAATACAGCTCTCCCACAACCCTTACTAACCTAGAATAAGTTTAACTAAATTTAACTGTGAACTGAATTTTAAATATTCTTCTATTTTAGAATACTATAATTTGTAATTTTTTTATTTCTGCATTTGGAACTAATTGTGTACACAAAGCATCTAAAGAATACCACTGAATCATAGAATCATAGAATCTCTTGAGTTGCAAAAGGCCCACCAGATTCATCAAAGTCCAACTGTCGGTCCTGCAAAAGACACTACAAGAGTCACACCGTATTCCTGAGAGCACTCTCCAAACACTTAATGAACTCAGACAGACTTGGTGTAGTAACCACTTCTCTGAGCAGCCTGTTCCAGTGCCCAACCATCGTCTGACTGAAAAAAACTTTTCCTGATGTGTAAACTAAACATTTCCTGACTGGGCTTTATGCCATTTCCTTGAGTCTTGTCAGTGGCCACCACAGAGAAGAGATCAGCATCTGCTCCTCTGCTTCACCTCATGAGGATGTTTAAAATTGCAATGAGGAGTCCCCTCAATCTCCTCTTCTCCAGAATGAATAAACCAAGTTACCTCAGCTGCTCCTCATAACACTTTCTTTCCAAACCCTTTACCATCTCCATAGCTCTCCTTTGGATACTCTTCAATAGGTTAATGTCTTTTTTAGATTGTGGTGCCCAAAAAGGCACACATTATTCAAGGTGAGGCCCAATCAAGTGCAGAGCAGTGCAGGACAATCACCTCTCTTGACCACTTGGTGATGCTGGGCCTGGGTTGCCCTCCTGCCTGTCAAGGCACATTACTGATTCATATTCAACTTTCCATTAACCAGGACCCCCAGTCCCTTTCCACAGCACTGCTCTCCAGCCTCTCACTCCCTGTTCTATGAATGCATCCAGGGCTGCCCCATCACAGGTGCTGAATCCAGCACCTGACCTTGTTACACTTCACACAATTGGTGATTGACCATCTCTCTAACCTGTTGAAGTCTCTCTGCAGGGCCTTTCTGCCCTCAAGGGAAATAACAGCACCTCCCAATGTACTATCATCTCTAGATTTACTTTCAAGTTCCACATCCAAGTTGTTAATGAATATGTTGAAGAGAACTGGGCTGAGGATAGAGCCCCATGGAACCCCACTTGTGACTGGACACCCGCCTGATGTCACCCCATTCACCATAACCCTTTATGCCTGACTCATGAGCCAATTGCTTACCCATTGCATAATACGGTTTTTCAACTGCAGGCCAAACATTTTGTCCAGAGGGATACTCTCAGAGGCAGTATCAAAAGCTTTGGTGAAGTCCAAAAAAGATTACATCAACTGGCTTTCCTAAGTCATGTAGGCAGGTTACTCTGTGATGACATGGATACAGAAGTAAGTATGAAGATATAAAGATGACATTTACCTCCCTGTAAGACTGTCTTTTACATACATTTATTTTAGGATGGCTGGCTGTGTTTCACATGTCCCCATCAGCCCACATCAGGTCTGGAACTTTCCTTTTACATCAGGTTCTGAGTTACCTGAGCATATTCTTTAGCAGTGTCCCAACTGTGTTTTCAATACCACCATCACTTCTAATGACAGTCCTTATTTTGCAAGTCTGCAAACAACTCTGTGCAACCTCTTTTTCCTCAGTCAGTCATTCTGCTCCCTTATACCTTTTGTTCTGCCAGATGAATCACTCTCAATGCTAATGTGCTGCTCTCTACTGTAAGATAGGTGAAGATGAGATGCTGGCATGGCTTAACAGTTCAAATGTTGCATGACGTTGTTTGAAAAATATGAAGGTATGGCTATGCTAAATAACAGCAAAGGCTTTCATGTGTCACCTATTTTCTTTTGAGTTCCCTATTTTCCTATAAAACTGTAAGACTCTACACTAAAAACTCCCAAAATACAATTTTTCACAAAGTTCCCATATGGGAAAATAGAAAAAAAAAAGAAATAGAAATGACAGCACCCTTCAAATTTGACTAATCAGATGTCTTACTTCTGCACTAAGTAGTCTATTCAAAAATTGAAAGTTTACCTATACAACTAGGAGATTAAGAAACAATTAAGATTAAATAATACATTGTATATTCACTAGACACCAAAAGATGCATACAGTTGGTAGTTAATGTATCTTCAGCAATTAAAAATTCAGCTATATGAATATTGCAATAATTTAAGTTTTTTAATTATTTATCTTAAAGTGGCAGAAAATATCACTTTTTAAAAATAGCACACAAGATGCAAGTCATGAAAAATTGATGTGAAATGGCAATCTAAGACTTGAGCTCACTTTAAGCAAAAACTATTAATGCAAAAAAATTCCTACCAAATTCATATCAATGCAAAAAGAAATTTCGTGACCCATTCCACCAATTCTCAGTTCTCAGTTTTATTCTCTCTGAAGCATACTAGCAATATGTATGAACTCAAAAAAAAAAAAAAAAAAAAAGAGAAATAAATCAAATCAATCAAATCACAAAGGAAAAAATTATGTTCTTTCTGAATCACTCCCTCTTCCATTCTGTTTCCCCCTCTCATCTTTCATTTCTGCTACACTCCCCCTCCCAAATTTCCCAGTGAAAATAAATGTCGGATGSTGTTCTCTTAAGTCAGAAAAATAACCTCTAACTGCATTTTACTGTATTTGCTGGTTAATATATCTCCACAGTGAAACTAACATTTAGAATCTATCATATCAACATAGTCATCATGATCCAAGCTGCAAATAATAGAGAGTGTCACTGTCAATTTTGCTTTCTCACACTTCCTTCCCTTCACTTCATCTGATTTTAATAATCCCTGTCAAACCACAAACAGTCCAAATTACCTTCCTGACATAGAAGCTTTCAAGGAAGAGACAGAATCTCAACTTTCATTTAGTGACTACAAAAGCAAGCTGTCCGACTGGACAAATATTATTTTCACTCTTGACAATCTCTGTAGTAAAGCATGCTTTTTAATTTTCACTGAAGCTGCCAAGGATTTCAGATAAGCTTCTTGTTCAGTGTAGACTGACTCACAGGATTAGCAAACCAACAACTGTAATTGTGTTTAAAAAAGCCAGCAGTTTTGAGGAAAAAAAATCTCTTGCAAGAAATGACAATTGCATATCATCAGCTAACTGAGTTAAGAAAAAGATTATACAAATAATTTCAATTTAGTAGATCTCATAGAAGGTTTCAAGATCATTTTACATTTCTAAGATTGACCAAATGACTGTTCCTAATACTGTAATATAAATCAGAATTTCAAGGAGGACAAATTTATATTCAATGACACTAGCAACAGTCTAAAAAAGGTTAGCATTTGACAACAGGAAATATGTTCGAGGAAAATAAATTCCGCAGAAGGATATCATCTGTAACCATTTTCCTCTCTGTTGGCTTGTCCTCCAAGTAAACTCAAGAACATAATAGTCTGCTTCCCCTGTATCAATTTGAAACTAATTGATTTCTCTGTTGAGGCACAGTATTGTATAATTAGCATTATGTTTTAAGTTTCTGTGATGAATCAAAGCATAATACATTTTAATAAAAAATATTTTCTTTACATAGTCTCTAAGTATCTGAAAGTCTATTGCTGTCAGTATTTTAGCTCAAAATTGTAATCAGGTTTTGAAACACTACTAGCTATGAAAAAGAAAACATAACCAAGATGCTTCCCATCAGAAGACTCAAGTATTTGTTCAAATACCTCAGAGGATTGTCCCATGCGTGGACTTAATTTAAGCCTAATCAAAGCAATTTTAAAATATTCTTTGACAACTAGTCACTATATACCAAAACAATAAAAGCCCATCTTTGATAAATCTGTAAAATCACAACAAAATGCAGAGACATAGCACAGATGTTTAAAGTTCCACAGCAAGAGAATTATGCTTTCTACTAATAGGAAAGTATTTTAGTGCTCTTTCAACAGTTTGGGCTGGTAACTGGCTATTCATGAAGACTCACTCATCTTCATGGCAAGACATCTTCCTGCTTGCCTTCTACTGCTATTTTTCTTCCTAGTGAAGAGTAAGAGTTTCAAGAGCTTAATGTTTCCCTTCATCAGGGCTAGTTAAAGCACAGTCTTGATACGCAGCAGTATATTGATTCTACCACAGGTCTGCATCAGATTGATCTGTATGTTTTATTCTTAAAAAAGTATCTGATCAAAACATCACTTAAAGGAGCAGAAGAAAATATAAGTAACACACAGACCAATGTTATTGTGAGTTTTAAGTAAAGGACATTGATTTAAGCCTCTTTATGTGAAGTGCTTAGCTCTGACTATGAGTTGATTTCTAGTTAATTATCAGTTTATATTCAGAGCAGAACTCATAACTCCTGCCAGGTAGCTTTATACATTAAAAAACCCCACAGATTTAAACACTACTGAAGGGAATAAAAATAGAAGATACAAAAGACATGAAAAGACATATGAAAGTAGGTGTACGTCACATCTAGTAATCAAACTAATTGCAGAAAACTACACCTTGTGTCTAACTGGTTTTCAGTTCTGTAACTATTAGGGAAGATTAAAAAAAATCTTAAGACAGAGCCTTCTCACTAATTTGCAAGCTATATATAAATCATTTTCCCACCTAGTTTTGCAGTAGTAGCCTTTATCTTCCCAGAACACCCTCTCCATATTTCGATTCAGTTTTGTTACTTGTTAACTTACATTACAGATCTTACATATTTATTTCTTTGCAGGAAGTACAAGTCATCTCAACTATGATGCTACAAAAGCAAAAGGACACATAACCAAGTGGCAATTTTAAAGAATATTTATCCCCGATATTTTTCCTCGGCTGTTGAAGAAGAATGAAACAAAAATAAAGGAATAGTTACAGTGAAAGGAACTTCCTTCTTACCAAAGACATCTTAAGCAATACTTTTAAGCTCTATCCTGAAGCTCCTTATCATAAAGCAACAAAGAGTCCCACAGCTGCCAGCTCATGTATTCAAGGTGAAGTTCATTTACCTTTATACTGTTACTACATACACCATGGAAATGCCACATGAATATGGTTCAAAAATACTCAGAAATAGTTCTAATACATGCAGCTATCTCTTCTGGGAAGATGTTGCGTCAAGAATATTTTTTCAAGTTATGATAGAGGCAAGAGCACAAAAAGGGAGAGAATTAATCATTACTAAATGCATTCACACTGGGAAAAAGAAATAATTATTTGGAACTAGATCAGGTCATAAATTACTGTGCAAAAAAGAAAGACAATCAGCTGATTTGTGATGCAGAAAGGGCTTCCTCCTCCGTATCTTAAAAGAAGTTACTATAAAATTTATATTAGATTCTTTAGTGCCAAAACCACTTAGCCTTTGGTTTCATGATTAAGAGGGCAAGTGCTCATAAATATCTTATAATTTAACACCATGCACTGTATTATTTCTTACCTAATTACAAAACTTAACTGACTTGTGCAATCAGCTAAAAAGTGGAACTGCAGCATAAACATGTAGTGCACTACTTGCCTATTGCAAAGTGTGCACTATTTGCCTATTACAACATTATAAAAACTCCACTGAAAACTAAAAATCAATTCAAATTTTACAACTTTGAAAAAAAAAAAAAAGTCATATAAGATCCAAGGAGGAAATTTATATTATAATCAAATTTTTAGGATTTACTATATAATCTGTTTTTAACTGCCTAAATAAGTAAATAATAATAAAGTAGTAACTTTAGCAGAATATCCTTCAGAGGCATGAGTTGTCATCAAATCTATTTTTATATAATAATTCTACCGTGAACCAGTTCTATTCAGAAATTCAGTTCTATTCCTTTAACCTGTAAGATAAATTTTGCTTGTTGTGACCCAGCCAACAGCAAGTGGTCCCAAACCACTTAGTTCCTTCACTGGTACACTACCATGAAGCAGTTTGAAGGGCATTACAAGTAAAACCAAAATATCCAATGAGAAAACTAATTAATGGCACATATTCTGAATAAGGAAGAAGGCATTTGAAGATAGGAAAGTGGGGTAGCAGTTATTGAAATGACATATTTTCTAGATAAGCTGCTAATAAGTGATATCACAACACCCTTATGCTAATCTTTGGAGCAAAACATTACTCAGAAACTTTAAGTTTGTTCCAAATGAGTGCATCAAAAGTCAATAGTGTACATCAAAGTTATTTAACAAATAAGTTGATTTTTAGTATGAAGGCAGACCAGAATGAATTTTCCATTTTTTTCCTCACAGCGTGCACCAGGGCTAAGTCTATTACAGCATAAGCACAAAGAGGTCTGTATTCCTCACCATTCCCTAGATTTACATTACCTGTTGTAATTTACATGCACCCAGTCAAGTGGCATCTTAAGAATTTAAAACATTGTAGAGACTACTATTCTCATTTCAAACAATCCACTTATCTATACTAGTAGATGATGTAGCTCTCTAAACCAGTTCTTCTTAGAATGATCACAACTTTTTATTCAAATTAGGTTTTTGTATTATGCATTAATACAAAATGCATAATAGCAGCACAACAAAAAAAATGGTGAGAAATTGATTGACTGTACTGAGAAAAGAGATTCAGAGAAGTTGAATGAGAGACCACATTTTCTGACCCTTTTTTCATAGGATCCTGTGAAAAATGCCAACCCTCTGTACCAGCCACTTAGCCTGTGCAAGCCCATCTATCCCTATTTACCAGGTGGCGGTATGAGCACTGAGAGTGGCATGGGGATGAAGTGAGTGACTGGTGCAGGCCTGACAACTTGGCAGCAGTGTGCCAGTTTATGCTAGATTAAGTTGACAAAATGATGATGAAAATAATAGATTGCCTGCATTAGACTTGCAGACCTTGAGAAATTATCTCTATAGAGGAACTAAAAGGACTGTGTTTACACAGGCATGCTAAGATACCTGAACAGAAAGTTCTATTATATTCAACAGCAACAAAACAGGAAAGCATATGCATAAAATAACAGAAACTCCCCTCTTTGCCTGCTTTTGTTTCACATATTTTAAGTAATTAAACTTCTTTTAACAAGGCTTTCTGTATACTCTTGGTTTACGTTGTAGTGTGAAATAAAAAGAAAGTAGTTCTTTATGTGGAAAAGAATTAGGAATTCTCAATACTTTATGGGGTTTTCGCTAAAGTACTCCAGGACTGAAATTCCTGTAACTTGTAAGTTCCATAGAAAAATCAGCAAAGACAAAAGCATAGAAAGTTTGAAAGAACAGCATATAATTTTGAGAACAGGATAGCCCCTGTTCTTTGACCAATACTCTTACATCTGTGTTTTATATTAAAAACAAAGACAACAAAGCCTGTACTGTTTCCACAGCTTTTATTATTTTTCTGAAAACAGAGGATATGCAAAATAAAAACAACAACAACAAAACCCCAACAAACAAAACAACAAAAAAATCCTGTATTAAAAAATGACAGTAAGGTTCTGATTCCAGCCCACAAAAGCCAAGAAATTTAAAGTTAGTCTGACATTCAATCCTTAAATCATGAAGGGTGCTTCTTCCTTTTTCAAAAAATGACAATGCAAGGTAATGACAAGTTGTCAGCCCTAACTTTGAATTGCCTGAAGTTTGTCATTTGGTGTTTGTGTCACAACCTTAATGTTATTTAAATGTAGTTTTTAGTATCTATTATTTAAAAAGGTCTACTTTATGACAGCAAAAAGCTTTGATGGAATAAACCTCAAAGTACACTGTAGCGCTGGTATGCCACTTCATTAGAAGTAGTGCATAAAACATATGCTGTTGACAAATCTAATTCATTAAAGTTGAGGTAGAAGCACTTTAAAGCAACTGGATGGCATCATTAGCTACAGTTCCTTTCATAAATTATTCCTCTTTTTTCTTCTGAATGATTTTGTCAGTGTTCCCTTTTCAGACTGGGAATATTTTTGCCTTAAAGTTCAATACCTTCAACATGTTTGGACAAGTTAAATAAGTAGCTTATTTGCTAACACTGAAATTGTAAGCTGATTATTTCACTCATATTAACTAAAGAGGAATAAAATTAAGCAACAATGTATAAGAGATTCAGCCTTATTAAATGTAAAATTTTAAATTTAAGAGAAGTAGAGATAACCTAGTACAACAGAGTAACACTCTGGCAGCATTTTGCATTGCTATTGAGATAACTTGGATTTGATATTGAATTGAATTCTGCAAGAGAGAAGATTAGGCACATCACAGAGCTGACAACTAGATGACATATTTAGTTATAAAAAGAAGAGTTGCTAACTATATTACTTGGAGTTTTAGGCAAAGATCAAAGTTGGTACAGGAACTAAAGACTACAATAAGGTCCACAAATGAAGCAAAGCTGGTATTTGAAGCATGGCCCATCAGAGCCATCCTTCAAAAGCAGAAACACATAACTAGTCCAAACCTGATCAAATTCCATCTCAGAATATTGTTGCCTGCGAGAACATTTAAATTCTTATCTTCAGATCAGAAAGAATTAAATCCTATCACTGAGGTCTTTAAAAACCAAACCACAGTGCAGGAACTTCACTGAATATCTAAACAATAAAGTGAAAAAGGATGCTTTTGAGGACTAAATACATGCAACTTATGATTAAATTCCACTAATAACATATTCAAAGCAATTCTAAACTACATGGTATACACAGAAAATGAAAACTAATAAAATCAAAATCTCTTAATTTAGGACTCTTTATGTAACATAATTTTCCTTTTTATTTCTTATAAAGTGACCTATATTCACTTGAAAAAAACCCAAAAACTACTACTCACAGAAATTTCTGCATAGAATACCTAATCATACTTCAGTATGTGAGTACCTTATCCAAATATTTTCTAATGTATTACATGGATTAGCAAAGAACGCTGCTTTGTCCAAGAAAAACCCATGAACAGCAGATTACACCATCCTATATCTTTTTAGACAGATACATGTACACATACACCTCTTCAACTAGATTAAGGGCCTTGGGTTAATTCTATACTGTATCTCTGCAGAGAAAAAAATATTCCAACATAATACTTTCTGTGAAAATTTAAGAGGTGGATGTCTTACTTTGAAAAGTAACTTAAATATGAAAACGCTTCTAAATGTAATTCACTGAAGCCTATTTTATGCCTCCAAGGGTTATGGCAAATCAAGATCTGGAAGCAAACACACTAATTTACTGTAAAAGTTCTTTGAGAGACAACATGCTGTCCATTTCTAGTTCTCTATGCTTGAATATACAGATTTCCTTCTAAAGGTGTGCAAATGCTCTGCTCAATATGCCTGATTAAGTCATCCTGCCAACCATGCCACTTGTAGCAGTGTAGCAGAGAGAAGACTCTCAGTAAGGCACAAGAAAGATGACAGTGATTATGTGGATGACCATGATTAGAATTAATGCTAATAGAGTATCTAAATTTGTCAATCCAGTACATAAGATGAGTGGGTCTAAAGGGTTGTAATATCAGAGGCTTGGCTAGGAACATACAGGTTTTACAGTCTTTGGCCTTACAGAATACACAGTTACAAAGCAACAAAGTACCTATGGAACTACTTTAGCACTTTATCTCTGTATGTGGCTGGATCTTACTGCTTTTTAACTCAAACCTCCGAAAATGAGGTTTCCCTGCCTTTGGGTTGGACATACCCTGCAGGCATCCCTGCTGGGGAGCAGGAGGCGGCGTTTGACCCAGAAGCTGCCTGCAAGCTTGAGAGACCAGTTTGCCCAGTCTCCAGCAACATTTTATACCCTTTTGCAAGCCAAGGTGCATCACAGTCAATCACAATGATCAGAGCTCTCCCATCTCTGGAATACATCAATTATGCAACCATCCAGACAGTTCCTCCTGCAATTCCTACCTGGTGTTCTTACCTTAGGACAATTCCCACCACAGGTTTTTTATCTTAGGATGAATTAAATTGTCTATCAAAGACAATGAAAAGGGAGGAGGTGTGTGTGTTTGAGGTGGGGGGGAGGAGAACTACACACGAAAACCTGGCTATCTTTTGTCAGGTCACATTTGCCACATTAGTCAGCATTTACTTCAGAAGATTAATGACATGTATGTCCAATATGCTACACATAAAATTTTCCTAATTAGTCTCCACAGTAATCATCATCCTGCTCTTTTTCCATTTTGTTCCCTTTACTGCCATACTTTCCTTACATGTATATGGAACAGTCATCTATGTCTAAGCTTTGCACCACCAAAACACGGGAAGAGTTACCTGCAGATGGGCAAGCAAGATCTGCAAGATCTGCTGATAACAGGTGTTACACCTTAAGGGACAACTAGCAATTACAAAGAACCTCTGTGCTCCTCTGTTGACAGCTCAAACTTCTACTCAGCCCGGGTGAGACCCTACCTGGAGCACTGCGCCCAGCCACGCTTGGACAAGCCCACAGGAGGGTGACAAGTCACAGTGCCTCTGCTACGAGGACAGGCTGAGAGAGGTGGGGCTGTTGACAGTGGAGGTGAGAATGCCCTGGACAAACCTTATCATAATCTTTCAATACTTAAAAGGAGCTTGTAGTGGGTTGAAAGTAGATGACCTTTAAGGTGTTTTCCAACTTATCCCATTCTGTGAATCTCACCTTAAGTAGCAAATCAATGTCTGATACCCATATGTTGCAAACTTATATTCCAGTTACATATTGATTAAAAACCCCAGAATTGTAACATTCTGTAGAGTATTTTGATACTTTATTGCTCTTGTTGCACCTTCATTATCTGCTCTATAATAATTCATGCCATACTTTCTCCTAACTTCTTTTCAGTATTTCTGTCCTTCTTCTACCCACAATCATCTCTACCTTTTCCCTCTAGACTGACCTCAAGTTCAGTGAACTGCAGAGAAGATAGAAAGTGTACATGTTACACATTACCCCACTGGCTATATCATGTATAACTTTATTTTCTAATGTCTGCAAGCCAGGTTTCATGTCTGTCTGCATTCTGGGCACATTCTGGTTGGCAATTGCCTAGTCAGAAATAAAACTGAGGGGACAGATGTATTATTGCAGAGAAGAAACCATTCTGGAATATTCAAATTCAATTATTAACAAAAATTTACAATATATTCTAGCATTACCTACATTTACCATTTTAAATGCAGTTACTTAGAGAAGAACAAAATACCAAAATACAAAGAAAATGCATTTTACAACCCCAAAACAAAGTAATCAGTCAACGATGTGAATCAGCTTATGGGCATTGTCCAAAAAAAAAAAAAAAAAAAAAAAAAAGAGTGAGAGAAGAAGGTGAAAAGACATTGATGAATGAAAAATTGCTGATCACATCAGAATGGATCTCCTGTGTAGGAAAAATATTATTAGAAGGTCACCGGGGAAACTAGGTCAATTAAGTATTCCAGGCAGGTATATACCGCATTTAGGACAGGGCAGAAGAGCAGTAATATGATTAAGAAGGTCTAAGAAGCAGCAATAGATTAACTCATGTCAGAGAACAAAAAGAAACTTGAACTTCATGTGGTAAGAAAATTAAGTATTAAATGCAAAATAAATCCATGCCATACATATATTTAAAAAAAATCCCAAAGAACCAAAACCTTAGTCCAAGACATAAGAGACTGAAAGTACACTAAAAAAATACAGTTCACTAATTCTTTACTGAGTGAACTAATACACATAAACTCATGTACAGAGTTACTAAACAAGCTGCTGAACACTATTCTGTGCTCTCTACATTTGTCCATCAACATTGATTCACTGACATACATTAACAGAAAGTGAGCTGGCAGAAAGGCAGATGAATGCAAGGAGATGAGAAGATGGGCTGAGCTTATAACAGTCATAAAAATAAATGTTCTTTGTAACAAAAATGGTTACATGAAAGAAATGCAAAGGATATGTCCTGAGAAGAACATGAAGATGTTTTTAAAAATAAGTATTAAGTTACAATAACAGACTTTATATAATCAGTACGGCTTGAAGAAGCAATTTTCACAATGCTTGTTCTGCCTTTCCTATATTCATTAGCTCATGAAAGAAACTACAGGTATGTTTATAGAAAGATGATTACTACTAAGAAGCTCCCACAGCTTCTATGGGTTTATATTGTATTATTTCTAATCCTTGTAATCCCTTATCACTACAGAAGAAAATTTAAATTCTTTCAGTTTCAAGAAGCCACAAACAGCGTTTCATACTGAAGAAAAAATGGACTTTAAGTGGCATAAAGTTAGATTTTATCCACACGAAGGCAGTGTGGAGACACTTAATACTGCTTTAGATTTTATGACTGATTTTTCAGTGTAGTTTCAGGATTGTTTCTTTTACAAAGCTGTGATTACTAAATGTTTACCTATGGTATTGTGAGTATCATTTTAAAAAGTATACATGTTTTGTTTAGGCAGAAGAAAAAAGCCCTAATGAATAATTTTACTGAATCAATTAGTGAGTCAACTGATAATCTTGTTTGCATGATGGCAAGTATTTTAAGCACATACTACAAAATATATTCCACTAATAAAAAATCTGTCACAATAGAAAAAATGCTTTTGCATGGACTTTATCACTCTCAAAATGTGCAAGTAATTACATAAAATTTTCAACACAGTAAGTCAAAAGGCTTATGAGGGACAAATTACACATTACAAATTACGGGTTTAAAAAAAAAAAAAAAAAAAGATACCCTAAGTTAAAGAAGAAGTGGCAGAAAACACTTTGAGAAACAAACTGAGATTTACAGACAAGGATCAACAGTGATAACATAGAAAGCAGCAGCACCAACAACGCTTAAAGAAAGATAACTGTATGAAGTAAAATAGCTATCTGTGGGAAATGTAGAAGTGAAATTTCAAGGCAGAAGACATGGTGGTCATATAAATATGCATAGAATATAAAGGAAATAAAAAGTATAAGATAGAAAGCCAGAACAGTGTAATGAAAATGAAAACCCTTTTTTCTCTCTAGGTAATAAAATTAATAAATGAGGTCTGAAAGAGATACACTGTAAATAAAATCTTTATGTGATAGGGGGAAACAAATTTTATTTTCCTGATCTTGGCTTCTTAATGAACTGGACATGAGAACTGTACAGCCATTCTTGATCATCCTTAAAATGTAATTAGAAGTTTTTTAAATCAAATACCATGTGTGTAGCACTGAAAATCACTTTCTAAATTTCATAAAACATGTCACAGGTACTGTTGAAGAGAATGTGTAAAAGTAGATACTATCCAAAACCCAGAGACAAACTGTTTAAACATAATTTATAGGACTGAGCAACTGAATTGTATATTTGACATTAAAGAAAACCTAGAAAATCTTAAAAATACATCAGACAAAAAGCCTGCTCCCTATGAGACATGAGACACTTAGCTACCATAATGAGATCACAACAAGGATGGAAAGGAAAAAAGTATTTCAGACTTTTAATGAACCAAATAATAGAATCAGGGAGTAAGTGAATTCCAAACTCAGCAGCCATCACTGAAATAATGGTTTAAAAACTTAATTTCTTAAAGCTACCTTTTGGTAACAAAGTATTTTGAAGAAAAAATAGATGTGAAATATTTGAGATCTCAGGTGTTTTGATTCCACACTAGTTTATGTGTGCCAGAGACATGGGGAAAAGAAGTTAATTCTTAAAGGTAACAAACAGTCATAATGTAAGTATGAATGATAGAATCAAGAATATCCAGAGTTGGAAGGGACCACAAGGATCACCCAAGTAAAGGTCCTGGGCCTGCACCTGCCACCCCAAGAGTCAGAGAGTCACACCATAGGCCTGAGAGTGTTGTCCAAATGCTTATTGAATTCTGGCAGGTCTGAGGCTGTGATCACTTCCCTGGGAAGCCTGTTACAGTGCCCAGCCACCCCCTGGGTGAAGAGCTTAAATCTAACCTAAATCTCCCCTGACACAGCTTCACAGCTTTGTAGAACTTCTTCACTAGCAGTGAGTTTACCGAATCATATGCTGAAGACTTCTCCAGCCTGCTCAGAGTCCTGTGACATAAAACTGCTGTTAGTTATCAGTTAAGTAATGAATAGAAGCTACTCTTGATTCGTAAGAATTAAACTGTTCAAAAATAAAGTAAAAGTTAACAAAAATTAAAATCAATACCTTTACAGTCCAGAAAAATCAATAGTAAAAAGTATAAAGGTGCAACAAGTAAAAAATGGAAAATGCAACTTATCTTCATTGTCAATAGAGAAGTGCAAGCAGTAAATGTAGTCTGAATATTAACTCTAAATATTTAAGGGTTTTTTCAGTGTCATTTTTGCAAAAAGAGTAGTGATGAAGGTTGTTCATGGTTATTTCTTCATGCTTACACACAAAAGTATAGCTGCAATGTTAAGGAAACAAGAGATAGGAAAAACTTCAGCAAGCATTAAGGGTACCAGAATACAATACAGGAGTAATCTGTGTTCTGGAAGAACTGTTCTTCTGTTTTGGTATTCTGGGAAACTCAGATTTAAACCAAGTGTCCAACCAGCTGTCAAATTTTAGATGTTTGCTGCAATGTGTTTTTGGTTTTTCAGGGATACCKATGTTTTATAGCAGTGGTGAGCTCAAAGCATTGCTTCTTTTGATCTCAGCTGCATTGACAAAAACTCAGCACTTGTGAGTTTCGTTGTACATATCTCAATTTACAGGTCTTAAATATGAAAGTGTATCTGAAATACCTCAATGAGTACAGGGTGATTTGTCCACAATTCAGTTCTCTAAAGAGGTATTTCAACCATCTTTTTTTTTTCTTGAATGTATGCATTCTACTCTCAAGCTGTAGAAAAACCAAATAAAAGTATTCTACACAGCTACTTCTATATGCTAGGAAGCATCAACAATATCTGTTCAGTGCATTACATGACAAAGAAATAGTCAAAAGCCGTCTCTATAATACAGAAGAGACCAAAATAAAGAGTGGGACATTAAAAAAAACTTCCACAAACAGCAAATCTTGGTATTTCTACATTTCTAAATTCTACACTGAGTGCTTGAGGTACAAGATGAATATTATTTTGATCTCTTCATATTACTTTGTAGTGAGGGAAAAAAAATCAAGCCTTGCCTCTCATAACAAAAACTTCGTACTAACTTCATCAGAGGGGCAGGAATGCCTTCCCTTCATAAGCAGGGCAGACAGCCATTCCCAAAAATATGTGGCTCGATTTTCTGGCTGTAGCACTAGCTGCTCACCTGCACTATGAGGACATGCATCATGTGGCTTCGAAACTTTGAAAAGTTTCTCCGAGATACTGAGAAAATTGTTCTGAGGGTCAGAAATCCCTGGTCCCTTTCCTAACTCTTAAGAGCCAGCCTGTTCCAGAGGTAACACACTTCAGCGTGCATACAGACCGACCCTGTCAGACCGCTTTCCACAATTTCACTTCTGCCGAGCAACAGCGACCATGATTTCCAGACCCGGAGAGAGCGCCAGCGCGTTTCCCAGCTCATCCTCCGCCACCCGCCCCCAGCCCGCCCCCGCCTCCCCGCGCCTTGAGGGGACCCCCTCCTCTCGGTCTCCGGGAAGACCGCCCCTTCCCGCTCCGCGATGAAGCCGGGCCTGGAGCGCTGCGCCGCCGGGGCCGCCTCAGACGGATTTCGGCACCGCCTTCCCGCTGCAGGTGCCGGCGCCCACCAGCGCCTCGGACCCCCTGGGAGCCCGGGGACGGCGCAGCGCTCTGCCCTACGGCACAGGAGAGAAGGCTGCCGCAGCGGGCCCCAGCCCCGTCCCGCTCGGCGCCAAGGCCCGGCCGCACGGTAAGGGGAGCGGAAGGGCAGCCCCACCGGGGCTACTTACCCGGCCGGGCTCCCCCTGCGGCTCCGCGCCGGCGGCCCCGGCGACCGCGGAGCGTCAGTAACAACGTCCCGGAACGGCCGCTCCGCCACATCCGGGGGCGGGGCGTGGGAAGGCGGGAATACGCTGGGCTGCGGCGCCTGGCGGGCACCGAGGCGGGCCGCGCCGGGGCTCCGACACAGGCCGGACCGAGGCACCGTAAGCGCCGGCCGAGCGCCTGCTCCCGGGGCATCCATACGTAAGCGCTGGAGGGCTCCCCGCCGCAGCCAGGGGGCCTCGCTCGTCACCTCCTGAGCGTGTCCGCCGGGCCCCCGCACCTCGGTGGCGCGTTCCTGTGATGAGGGTGGCGGGGTTCCCCCGCGGGGCCATGAGAGGCCGCCCTGCACTTCCGACAGCGGAGATGGGGTTCGAAGGACTGAACCTCCGGGCATTTGGGTGCGGAGCCAAGGTGCTAGACTTAGGGGGCTCGGCCCACTGCAGGCTGCAATTTGGGGGTCTCAGGCTACCCCGTAATCGCCTTTCAGGTGTCTTTGCTGCGGCAGACAGTGAGAGCTTAAAATGTGGTGTGCCAGCAGTCATTCCTTTTGGTGTGCTTGCCTATTTTATTGGAAATGAAGTAGCAGATGCTAGTCAGGCCTTGCAAGCAACTTTTCGTGGTGTGTATTTTGTGTGTTAATGTTTCCTTTTCATTCTTCTTTCAACAGATGGCAAGTGGCAGCCAGAAAAGGATAATACAAATAACTGGATTTAACAAACAAGAGAAGAAGGCACTGCTCAAATGCCTGTTCAAGCTGAACTGTGTTTTTATAGAGAGTAAGGTACTGTTCATTACAATACAGCAAAAAGGATTAGAGCTGGAAGTAAAAATGCAAGTCTTAGAAGAAAGGACTGTGCAATAGGTTAGTTGCACATAAATAGACAAAGAGTTTAAATGTTTCCAGTAATAAAAGTATGTTGTTTTGTTTTGTTAGAAATACAGAAATTGTACGCATCTTGTAGCAAAAAGGCTGTGCAAGAGTGAAAAGATCTTAGCTGCCTGCGCTGCTGGTGAGTAAAAGATTTGCTGTTTAATTTCATAACATCACAGCATAAGTCTGGAAAGGACCCTTAAAAGGGTTTTAGTTATCTGTTTTCGTTTTGTGAATGATCTTAGAAACCTTCATTCTTCTTGTTCCATTAACCTTGATTTTTAACATAGTATTATGTTGAAGTTAGGATGAAGTGAAGTCCACTTTTTTTGTTCTGATTTTTTCCCCAAATGATATTCTTGCAATCTCCCTTTCTTGGATCAGCATCCAACAGAAATCCAGTCTACATCCAACAGAAATCCAATCTGCATTCTACCCAAACAAAAAACTTTGTTATACATTAGAAAATGAAGTCATGCTTAAATTATTTGGATACTTAAAAGAGGGCAGAGGGAGTGCGAACACCTGTAGCCAGCATGGATTTTTGACGATAAATTCACATGGAATATTCGCTGGTAAAAGTCACTGTAATTTCCTGTTTATGCAGCAAGAGAAAATTCCAGGCCGTTGCCATTCTGATGCAAGCTTCTGGTCTTTCCCCTTTAACTAGGATCTGTTGCTGAAAACCCCTACATAAATATCTAAAATGCTTTTAGAATTAAAATTCTGTATTTTAAGATTTATTTATAGACTGATCAACTGTCAGGATTCTGTGATGAGGTTTGAATATTATAGTTATGAGATATCACAATACCATTTTTAAGCATGATATTTATTTTCCAAATATCATATTACTCTAAAGTGTTAAAGCAGTTGTTAGGATGGATAATCTTCAATTAAGAGATAATAGATGACTAAACATACATTTGTGTTTAAAGATATATGCAAATTCCTTGATTTCAGACTATATTAGTAGGCATTTTCCATTGTCTCTTACTGCTAGAAAGTAGGGGGGGTATATGTGTATATATATGTATTTTTTTGTGTATGTATGTGTGATTCTTTGTGCTAAAATAAAATTCTGATTGCACTCTTTTCAAAAATGAAATAGACCAAAACTTTCCATGAGGGAAAAAATATAAAAATGCATCTAGGTTTCTGGCACAGCACTTCATTTTAGCAATTTGAAACCTTTGAGTTAATGTGTTCTTACTTTTCTTGAACAGAGTGGAAATGGTACATGTAGTATCCTCATGGCAATGCAAAACTCTGTCATGTTTCTATACATGCAAATCTTCCCCAATACCATCTAAAACTTTTTAATCCAGAAGATATGCTAATTTTGCATAATCATTGCTCTTACTCGTGATGGCAGAGGCAGCGTATTCATTCCTACTGTGTCTTTTTCCAGGTAGGGAGAAAAGATCATGTTTAAACACATTTAGAACTCCATAGAGTTCAGCCGAAATACTGTCAAGGATACCACTTGTTATGTACTTCCTAGCTGACTGAAGTTTTGAGATGGAAACTTTGCATGAAAGTGGTTTTAACATGCAGGTTGTGCACAGCATACCTTTTCCAGTCACAAATCTACCAGTACCTGTGCTAGGTTTTGTGGAAGTGCCATCTGTGCTCCTGCACTGAGACATTTTGTCAGTCAACCCTGCTGTTCTGTGAAACCAATTAGGTTCACACAATTCAAGTCAATTTCACTTACAGTGTCTTCTGTAGGTAGTATTTCAATACAGGAGCAGGGTACTAACCACTGCTCTTGACCTGAACCTGTAAGAAGAGATAGAGACAGAGAAAAGGGGAAGATCATTACACACTATATCAAAGGCATACATGTGAAAGATGAAAGAGGAGAGGCGGAGGAGGTGGAGCCAAGGGATGAGAGAAAAGGATGTGAAAAGAAGAAAGGGGAAAGAAAAAAGTCTAAAACTGTGTCCCCCGAAGATGGATATTCACTACACTAGCAGTGCAAGTAATATTAAGAATATGTAAGTAAAAGAGCTTACGTGTTAAATGTCTAGTTCTTCTTTAAAATCGTAGGTAGTAAAATATTTCTTCATTTTAGTACATTTGTATAAGTGTCAAATGATATTAAAAATAAAGGACTTACCAAGTTTCTATGAAAGTCCTAAGAACAAAATCTGGAAAGCTGAGAAAATGTATTTGAGATTTTTGAGGAGATAGACAAGTGTTTTATCTAGGAAGGGTAAAAAGATACTTAATAATTAAAAGAAAACAAAGTGATCATTTTCAGGGGCATTGTGAGATTTTTGATTCTGGAGTCTGAAGGGGAGAATTCTTGTAATAGGAAGAAGTTTCTTAAATGGTGCTTATAATTCCAGTTATTATTTGCACAAGAAAGGTTTAGGTTAATTTTATATTAGTTCTTCAGTTGATTGCCATTTGTCTGCACGAAAAATCTTTTGTGGTTGACAGTTCATTTTCTTTTTAGGAAAGTGGGTACTAACTAAGGAGTACATAATTAATAGTGCTGAAAGTGGCAGATGGCTTGATGAAACAACGTACGAATGGGGATATGAAATTGAAAGAGACAGCCATTATTCACCTCAAATGCAATCTGCACCTAAAAGATGGCGTGAAGAACTAACAAACTCTAGTGCTCCAGGGGCCTTCCACAGATGGAAAGTTGTCCTCCTTGTTAAGAAAGGTGATAAACGGATGGCATGTATTAGAAGGTAGGAGTTCCATCCCAGTTAATTTGGTCCATAACAACCTCCAGCTAACCAAACTGAATTATTTTCATTAATACATTTTCATACTTTTATAATGACTTTAAGTCTGCAACATCACTGCTTTTCTTGCCTTCTTTTAGTGTTAAAAATAACACGTGTACGTTTTTATCAAGTAAGCTGCTAACAGAAACTTCCTTCATGAGGCAGGATACACAGATTTGCAGTTTTTATTTTGTGTGGGTGTTAGATTCAAATAGTAGCTGGAATTTGATACTTTATTTCACTTGGCTGAATGACCTGAGTGTGTCTTATGGATCTGGGCCACACTGTTACTGACCTGATCTTCGTGTCATGTTTATTAATAGGTTCTTTTAGTTCAGAAGGTGTAATTTGTTCTAAAACAGATTATTCTGATATATTATAAATACAGCTAGTTTAGAAAGGGAAGACAGAAGTATAAAGGGAAAGAAAAGGAAGGAAGAAAAGAAAGAAAAAGATAAAACCAAAGTGCAAGAGTGCTGAGAACGTATGTTTCTTTGCCATATTCTTCCTACGCATTTGGATTTGTTGCTTTTAATTCTACATCTGAATTGAAATCAGTGCATATTTAAGTCCTTTTTGCATGTAGTACAGTAAAAGGAGCCTCTCTTGACAATTCCAGAGCTTTCCATGCATTCAGGTACTGTCCAGCTTTCTATTGAGATCCCAGTTAGTTAGGACTGCTCAGGTCTAAGTGTGCCACAGATGCAGAGTCAAGAAGGGAAGTGCAGTTTGTCTGTTGGATCATAGTACAGGCCTGTATGCTGCATCACAGAATGTCTGTATTTCAAAAAGACAAAGTGAGGGGTTATTGGAGTTGCTATCTTCTGATTTTGCCACTTGAAAATATTTTAACTATACTATGATTTGGCTGATTGGGAGAATTTACTGTGTCCTGCTACGCTTGTGAAAAATGCTGCTTTTTTTCCATGAAAACTGCTTGTGTAGATGTTCTTAACGCTGTTGAAATCCTGTCTTGTGCATTGCTGTTTCTATTTCTTGCAATAGAAATAACCTTTAACAGGAACAACATCAGTAAGACAGGTGAACAAGTTTTGTAGATGTTTTTTTCCAGACTGTTTCCCATGCACTTAATGTGGAGATCCTTTTAGTCAATCATAAAACACAGAGAGGTAGATAGATTTTTTTTGTATTCAGCAGATACTGTTTTCAGTCATAAAGGATGCTGTAGCTTTGGGAAAAGTCTGGGTTTTTTCTAATATTTGTCAACACTGTGCCTTTTATCCTCTTTCTATGCTCTTCCTGCCATTAGGTGTTGGATGGGTAAGTGTGTAAGACCAGCACAATTTTCTTTTTATATATCTGGATTATGAAAAAAAGCCCAATATCCAGAATGTCATTAGATCTTATTTTTCCATCTTTTGTTTTGTCTGGCATTTTTTCTAAAAGATAGAAGCACTTGCACCTCTACAGGTCTGGAAATTATCCCTGGGGAGGCTGTTATGTGTAATGGTACCCCAAAGACAAGCAGATCCCTTTTCTGTATATGATACTGGACAGCACTAATGCAGCAAATGTATATTTCTGTTATGAAAACATCATATTACATTTCAGAAAAGCAATGTGCCATTTTTTGTTAGCTGCTTAATTTATAGGAAAACTTAACTGAAAGGTCATCATTTTGGGGTAGATAAAGCAATAAATTATAGCTGCTATCATCAAATGTGATACTTGAAAAGGGTACACAGATGAAACTTTTGATGTGATATATTGGAGGCATAAATTAATTTTAACAAGTAGTGTTGAATTTTGAAGAGAAGAATGCTTTGTTAAATGGGTTCTTTCATTTTCTGAAGGCTATTAAGTGCCTTTTTATCTTTCTAATGAAGTTTGTGCTGTGCCATACATCTAGGAGCCTTATTCAGTTGAAGTTGCATGCTTGTATTTTGTGAATGTTATTGTAGCTTTAGGCAGTGTTACTATAATATAGTAAATACATCTTCCTAAATATGTTTATGTAGAGTTCTTAAAGCTGGAAAGGCAACCATATGTTCATCTGAAAATGCCGAGCACAATGTAACTCATGTATTCATCGGTGGTAAAATTTCTCCTTTTCAAAATAAAAAGTGCCTCTCTGAAGCTCGACACTACCCTTTGCATTATATAGGACATTACCTTTTTCAAGTGAGTAAACTAATTTATTGATTACTGTAAATAATGCAGTGTTAATAATGGAGGGGAATATAATCAGCCTGAATGTTTTGTGGTTTGATTAAAGGTAAGACAGCTTTCTGATTCTGGGACCATGTATCCCAGAAATAGGAAGGCTCACAAATGTATACAAACACCTGAAGGGAGGATGCAAAGTAGACAGAGCCAGGCAGTTGCCTGTGGTGCCCAGTTACAGGAAAATGGGTACAAATGGAAAGTCGGGAACCACTTGCGGTTTTTTGCCATGAGGTTGATGGAACACTGTAACAGGTTGTCTGAAGAGGCTGTAGGGTCTCCAGATGCCATCTGCACATGGTCCTGTGCTAGTGCAGAATTCACTAGAACCAGAATACTGTGTTACTGTTTCCCTTAAGAGAGATGCCCCATGTTTCATACTTGTTTGCTTCCCAGATGCACTGTTCAGAAATTCTTAGTAATTCTTAATAATTTGAAATTCTTGGAAATTCTTAATAATTTGATCTGGAACTACTCAAAGGCTTCAGAATATTCATTTAGTGTGGTAGTTTCTCAGACTCTGGGGTGACTTTAGTCAACTCTTAATTGAAACTACCACCTTTGCAAGCAAGTAGGAGCTAAAACTGTGTTTGTTACCATTTGTAAATGCTTTGGTCTCTTCTAATCAAAGCATTTTGCTCTCCCTGTAGTAAAGGTATTACAAAAGGTTGAGAAGAAGGTTGGAAGATCTTAATGTTTACATCCTGAATAAAATGCATCAATGTGGGCTCTTACTCTAGTGCTTACTCTCTTAATGAAATTTGTTCAGGGGAGTTGCTCTCATTTAAACCTTTCAGCTAAGATAGACATTTTCATAGATGAATCAATGTAAAGTTTTTATGGCTACCTCACCTTTTATTAATCTCTATCAAAATCATGTGTTTCTTGCTATGCACCCTGAATTCTTCCCAGGTAGGATAACAATTTTCCATCTTAATGAGTCCATTAACTTGCACATACCTTTTTTTGCTTAGATTTCATTAAAGTAACTCACCTCAGAGACTAAGAGAACATTAGCTTTCTATTTAAATGAATCTGAAGAACTCAGGAAACTGCCAAGGCTTCTAGTCTCTTAAAAGGAAAAGAATAAAACATAGGCAATCAAATCACAGCACTTGTCCAAATATATTAAGCTTTATCAAAGAATGTTATGGACATGCTCTTTTCTCTTTGTCCCAGAAGTACTTGGCGTATAATTCAGTAGATGGTTCCAACTTCATAAATTTGTAGTCATGCTATCTGACTGCTACTTCTAGCAAATATAAATCTCATTCCTCCCCTAAACATTCATATATGTGTCTAGATGATGGATTTAGCAAAATAGCATTATATTCTTTTCAGGGAAACTGAAACTCCACTGATGTTCAGAGTATTCTTGGTGTGATTTTTTTTTTTTTCAACTAAGTCTTTGCTGCATGGTTATATTTCAGTATCTGATCTTATTATCTCAACCTTGTAAGTCTGCTGTTAAAATACTGTGTGGTATTGTCATTGATGATATGATTCTATAAGGTGTTAAATTTATTGGTTCAGGATATTAAAACACATGCATGATTTTAGGAAGCTAGTCTCATACTTGAACTGTGACTTTAAAGCTTTGTTGGATGCATGCTGGAGTTCCTAAATTTTTGCCAAGACTGTACTATAAATTGTTTGAATATAAGTGTTTTAATGAGCATATTGAAACTAGCATGCATGAAGGGCCATAAGAAGGAAAAACGAGTTAATGCATCAGAGTTCAATTATCCATGGCTCATCAAAAGCTATTTAGAACTCTATATTCTAGTTACCAAAAATACTTTACTCTCTTTTGAAATGTGCAAGAAGTTTTTGTTCTCAATATTTGTTTAGAGTTAGTTACACAAGTGCCAAATACATTTGTTTTGAACAATACATGTAAAGAAAATCTGAAAATAGGATAAGACATGTAACTTTTGAAAGTTTATCTTGAAAACATGGAAGTATAAAACTTCTTGCACCTTGTCATTGCATGCACTATTGTGTTTTCTCTACTGTTATGTCCCACACTCAATTCACCCCTCAGACTGAAGTGTTTGAATTAATAGGCCAGTTACACCCGCTCACAATAAAAAATGGCCAAGGGAATACTTCACCTGTATCTATCTGATGATTCTTAACTCATCACACTGCAGGAGAAGTCCGTTTTTGTGGTCACCTGTTTATTCACTTTAAACAAACACTGTGTTTTATTCTTAACCTGTGTATCTTTGATGAAAAGCATGCATTGAAACTCTTACTGAAATGTATGTTCTCAATCCATGCATTAAATTTAAAATATTTTTATAGTGATTTTTTTTCAAGCAAAAGTTATTTTGTGGTGTTAGTGAGAGTCTTTTCAGAATGAGTTGGAAACCAGTTTGAGAAATACTTCCTCATTCCGTGTTCTGAAGAAGTAGGTGAAAATATGATAGGTGGACTCAGAGAATTAATTACTGGACAAACAGACAAAAATATCAAAGTAAAAATAAGAGAGTAAAACCTATTAAATTTTAATTTAATAAATTGTTTTATGTTTATAGTCAATAACTGAAAAGATTTCATTTTAGTGGTCTATGTAAAATGAACAGATAAGTTGAAGAAGAAATGCCTTATAAAATCTTTACTGCATTTTTGACTAGTTGAAAATGTGTGAGCTCTGGTTTTAGTTTATGATTCAGCCACGGGGATTGTAATTTGACCTAAAGTCAGTGAGGAAAAAAAATATGGGGAAGCTTACCTTGATAATTCCAGTGCTGTAACTTCCTACATCAGCGGTTTGTTTCCAAACCAGCAGCTCTTTATCTGACACATGATGTAGACCCTTACACAATTACATAAACATACATAGGCAGATACAGTTTGCAATACAATATATAGAAAGGCCTAGTACATAAAAGCTGCTTAGACCATTAGCTTTGAAAATTATTTTTTTGCTCTGCAGAATGAAATACAAAATCCCAAAGATACACAGATGAACCATTTCCTGGCTGCACAAGAAACAGACCAAGTCATGTCTAAAATGCAACTTGCTGAAATGAAAAATTTTATTATAAGACATATGTATTTTACTGCGGTAAGTAATAGTTGATGCTTTCTTAGCATTATTTATTTTATATACCTATAATTATATATTTTATAGTATATTAATTATATTAAAAGCCTTTCTCTTTCATTATAGTATTAAGCCAATGAAGTAGATGCTTTAGATACTGCCTTTTATCCTGCAATGTTTAATAATCCCATATTTACTACATCTACTGTTTGTTAAAATAAAACTTAGTAATGGCAATTCGTTGGCATGGGTGTGTAGAAGACATGGTGTACTACTTAAAACCTTGGTATAATAGATGAGGTAAATAGTAGCAAATATTGTTCAACAAAATGTCTTTGAATTACAGTCTTTCTATGATTTTCTTGTTATCTAGCTAATTTACACTAAGACATTTTTCAAAACAATCATGTTGTAGAGCCAGTGTTTTGTTGACTTACATGGATTTTTTTATTACAAATCAGAAGTAGAGCTAATGCACTTCTTTGATTCTATGTTGTCACAGATCTAATCCTGGTAGAATTGCTACATTAACAACGGTGTAGTTAACACCGCTATTTCAAGTCAAGAAAAAGCAGCTGCATACCTTGAGTTAGGATATATTATCTCTGTAAGTTACAGTGATGCGGATGATGGTATATTTCTAGAAGCTTGTTTACACGAAGCACTGTAAGTTCTTAGTAGAAGAAGAATTAAAAATTTTAAGACCTTGAGGTACACAAAATGTTCAAACACAAGATTACAAGTCGAAGACTCGTGCTGCTTAAATCTCTGCACCATCAAATGCTACATCTTTTATCAGTGACATTTTATCAAGGCTATACCCTCTAGACATCTAAAAAATAAATCTGTTGTTAACTTTTCATGTATTTTACATACAGCAAGTGCTCTGGTTCAAACTATTATGTAGCAATGTACAGATGGATTAACCCTTCCAAGATGGTCTCTCCTAAGGATATTTTAGTAACATGTTTTAGTAAAATCGCAGTACTAGGTAATAACTAAATATAGCTATAATAGTACTACATTTTTGCACCTACTACCATATTTTTTGCATGCAAGAGGAATCCAGAGTTGGCATTTTGCCATAGAAAAACTGAAAACGTCTAGTTTTCTAATGTCTAATCTAGGAACACTGTCCTTACAGAGCAACCACATAACAGCAAACAGACAATAGCAGGGGAAAATGGGGAGGAAAATTTGCCCATATTTTATTCATTGTAAGTCATTAGTCCCCTATTTCATAGTTTAACCATCCAAAAGACAAATCTAAGTAGACAAATCTAAATGCTATGTTGTGCTCGAAGTACATGTAACAGAATTTGTCATTTGGGAAGTTTCATGCACTATTTATTGAATATGTTGATTGGTATCCAGTGTGCAGGTTGACTTTATACTGTTTTACAGACTATTAAGCACGGACTTATGCAAACAGGCCAGCTGAACAAATGCAATCCAGAGGTAAGAATTCTTAAAAAAGAGGGCATGTTACACATATGGAATTTTATTATGAAGTTAGGCAAACATACTTTAATTGCAAAATTAGCTATCAAAGAAACATTTTTAGATTTTGGCTGTCCAAAACTCTGATAAAGTTATTGATAAGAGCATCATTGGGTGTTGAATGTTGTTTGCTCTTGTGATACTTTTAGTACTGTCCCTGTTACTACAAAGAAATTGCTTAATTCTGCTTGTTAAGAGAACCTTACATACTAACGTTAGGAAAAAGATGTCCTAATGGGATTTAAAACATTTTAAATTGCTCAAGCACTGTATTTATGCAGTTGAAATAAAGGAAAGGTGTACACAATTTTTAGCACTGCTTACCTGCATTTTCTAGTAGAGACAAATTTTAGCTACAGGTACTTTTTCTTTTCAGCACTTGCCTGATACTTCATCGTGTGGGTTTCCAGAGTCAGCTGAAGCACAGATTACAAGTAGAATGCTTTGTGGTTTTAGTCCTGTTTTCGTAGTCACTTTGACTTAATTCCTTTTTTTGTACTATTTCATTTCTCTTTTTTATTTCCATTAAGCCAAATAAATGCCATAGAACAGGTACAGRTCAGCAATAGCTTTTGTTAAGTCTTTGTTATAAATACCTGAAGTAAATTAATACTTTTAAAATTTTGCCTTGTCTATCTATAATGTTAAGAATAAATCTATGTTGAAACATTGCCTCTCTAATACTCAAAAAGCATTTTATACTTTGACCATGAGCTACTAGTAGTGCATTTTATATGGTAACTTACATTACTTAAAAGTTAAAAAGGGCGATCCTTAAATTATGTGGTAGCTTCTTGTATCTCTTGGTAACTGAAGATCTGGTATCTTCATGAGTCATACTACATAGTCACCTGAAATCAGGTTTTTTCTGATTTCTTTCTATTGACAATAAGGGAGGAAGAAGAAAAATATTTTTAAAACATGAGCAATTAAATACTTTTGTCATGCTCCAACACCATCATTACTCTGTGTGTTTCTGCTCTGGATGAGGTTTGTGTTGAAATTTAATCTTAGTGTTTATTGAATTAATAGGATAAAAAAAATACCTTTCTTAACACATTTAAGCTGAAATTGTTTTTCTGTACTCTTAAGAATGATACCATTTTTTGCTTGGAAATTTTAAGTCTAATTGTTATACTCTTACTGTTCTGTTACTTTTATTGCTTTATGGAATATCCATTGCCAGCCTTTATATGATATGTGACTTCTGTAGTCAGTATATTTATGGCTTTTATAAACAGCTTGAGTAAACATTTCCAGTAATACTAATGAAGTAAAATCAAACCTACAAATTAAATTAACATGTTAGATCTGCCTACTGTATTTCATCATCTCAGTTTGCATCTGCTAGGAAGGCTTTGCTCAGCTAAGTGTTCTGTTCCATTGTCATCCCAAAAATATTTATTTCTCTTTTGTCAGCTTTTCTTTCACATCATGTAATGTAAAAGATGTATCGTGTGGACCTTCTTATTTCATTTGTTTTTGCCCAAAGTACTAATGATTGACTGGTGAAGAATCAGCAGTTTTTTGTGAAGCACTGCTGGTACAGAGTACAGGCCAGTGAAGCTTGGACAGCCTATTGAGTATTAAGTCTCTTCAATAATAGGTGTTCCCTGATACTGACAACAGTTTATTGCCTCAGTTTCATATCATCCTTCTTTACCTCTTTGATTAAAAGAAAATTGTCTACATGAGCTTTATTTGTTGTTAATGAAATAATGGCTTGCATTAGGAATCTGAGATATGAGAAATTTGCAGAGAAACTAAATAGCTAATCCTAAGGTAGAGTTCATTCACTGAGATTTAGCTATGATGTAACCATGATTATAATTTCTTTCTGAGTTTTTTTCATGTTTGAACAGAGCTCCTAATGTTTTTTATGTTATTACTGGAACATTTTCGTAAACTGTTTAATAGCAGTATATTCTTTAGATTTCAAATCCACAACTGGACTCAAAGTCTGTGTTAATTTAAAATTTAAACTAATTTAAAACAATTGGTAAGATATTTAGATTGGATAATAGGAAAATTTCTCCCTGCAAAGGGTTGTCCAGCTCTGGAAAAGGTTTCCCAGAACAGTAAAGGAGTCATCATCCATGGACGGATTTAGAAGATGTGTACAGGTGGTACTTAAGGACATGTTTTAGTGGTGGGCTTGCTGTTAATGGTTGGACTCAATGATACTAGAATTCTTTCCTAACCTGAACAATTCTATCTACTGCACATTAAGAGACGGGATTTTTGGCATAGATCATAAAGTCTACAGGTTATCAGAGAGGACAGCAACAATAAATTTATGTAACTGTTCAGTTCCCAGCAGTCCAATCAGTTTGACCCTGCTTTTCTCGGCTGTGCCTTCTTATCCCAGAATAAGGAGAAATTTGTATTTACCAGAGCCTCAGGCTGTGTGGTCAAACAACAAAAGCTGTATTTCAAAAGAGAAGTTACCTGGCAGAAGAAAGCAGTGCTTCAATTAGCAATACACTTGCAGCTGGCATAAGTTTTGGCTTGAACCTGAACTAGAGGAAAGATGTAAAGAGCAATGTAGCTGAGACCTTCAGTAACTCATTAGTGTCATTAAGAGTTTTGCTGTCATGAGTGGCAGAGAAGAAGATGGAAGTCCTGTGCCATTAAGATCTTCTTGACTGAAAGGATCCTTTCTGCTTGGAAATGAGAGCCCCTTTCCCCCTCCCTGGCAGGGATGTAAGGTGGTATAGAATAACCTCCATGTCTTGGTGACATCCCCTCTGGCTACGACAAATTAATTCTATCCTGGCAAAAACCAGGATATGTAATACCAACATTTTGCCTAGAGATTTCCTGTGTTAGTTAAGTTGGTTAGTTAAAGTTTTTTTTTAATTTAAGTTGTAATTTTTATTGCAGTGGTATTTCATTTCTAGGTTAAAAGGGTTGACTGGTCCAGGGGCACCTGGTCTATACTTCAAGGATTAGTGGAAGAAGACTTATTTCATGATGTAGTCACAGAACTTGCTGCAGGCCAAATGTGCAGTGCACCTCCTGTGCAACTTCTTCATCCTCTTCTAGAATACGTCCTATTGGTGAGAAGTGAAGACTAAAGTATTATTAAAAATGAAAGCAATAAACAGATGTGTCATGATCTTTGCTTCTGACATTTTATTTAGTAGTTTTTAGTGATGCATTCTTTTTTGTGCTTATCAATGCGCTTGTAAAATAAAAAAGGATTTAAAAGAGGGTTTTTTCAAATTAGTATTTATTTGCAAGCCAAATTAATGTAATGCTCTAAATATTGTGGAAGGCTTGGCCACAAATATTTTTTGTTACTTTCAGAAACAGCACTATGCTAGTATGCCATGGATGGAGAGATTGAGAAGAAGGTTTGCTCTAAACAGTAGTGCATTCAACTGGAATATCACACTAGAGCAAGTTTTCCTTTTTCTCCTCCTTTTTCTTTTTTTTTTTTTTAACGATTTTTCTCCTTGGAGTTATGCATAAAATTGCATGTTACTTCAATGATTTAATTTGGTAACTTGGGATTGTAAAGTTAAAGAATATAAATAAACTCTTAGCGGTTATAGATATTATAGATATTTGGCTGGTCTGGAGTCAATATTATTTTCTCATTTTATTACAGGGAAACACCGATGCAATATTTTTTGCCAAACTTTGTCGTGTTTTTTACCTTACTCTTCATTGTGAACCTCCTTGGAAGTCCCCATCTATGTTAAATTATTATTTGGATCTTCTTCAGTGTCCTATCTGTAAGAAAGGCACATGGTCCTTGATAGAGATGCTTGTAAGGTAAGAAAGACTAACGAGGTACCAAATGCAATAATTATGTTACTCCAAACTCAGAGACAGCAGGGAAGAGTTGGCATTCTATTGCATCAAAGTTCTGTTTTCAGCAGAAGTTATCAGGATGTGAAATCCTAGAATGGTAACAGATTTGGACATTTCACTTCATGTTTCAAAAACCATTAGCTCACAGGCAGATACCCTTATTTTTCTTCCAAAAATTTTTTATTTTCTTAGCCTTATTCATTTTTTAAAAAATACTTTATTTCTTACGGTCTTTACAGAGTTTAGCAATCTGTGTACTCTTGCTGTTGTTGTGTGTATACATATAGAAAAACACAGACACACACGTGCATATATATCTGCAATTATATTCCAGGCTTATCTTACCAAACATGAAATTTCATGTTGTATTTTGGTTTAAATCATAACTTTTTCCATCTTCATGAGGAAGTCTGATTATATCTTATCTACGCAAAGACAAGGCAGTGATTAGGAGCTGTTTGGTTAGTCTGTGCTTTATATAGAGAACTCATTTTTTGTAATTGCATAAGCAGAAATTAATTCTTCATTTGGAAAATAAAGTACACCTTTTCTTACTGCTGTGATAAAACCTTAAGTAACACTTAAATACTTTGATACAACTGTGATTATAGATATATGAACATGTGTGATTGTAAGCATGTCTTGAAGAACATGACAGAGAATTTGTTTTTTAGATGCAGTGTTTTGTCTTTCAGTACTTCCTGGAGACTACAGTCTGTAGTCCTGTGAAGTAGTATGTATGAACTGTTCTCTGAGCAGAAGTTTGTAGGATGTTACCATGTCTATAAAATTATCTTGTATTTAAAGGATTTTAAAGATGTTCTGTTTAATATAGTAATTGTACAACATCTCAAGTAGAGACAGAAAAAATAAATCCAATTAAATTATTTAGTTTACACTATAATACAAAATCTTCATCTGGACCACAAAAGCTCAGTCACAAACACGTTGTTTTGGTTATTTTTTTCTTTTGAAAAAAGCTTTCAAGCAAGAAAATTAGGCTTTAAAATGTTAACTCTTGCTAGGGAGCAAGCTATTTCCTTGTCAAAACAGACCAGATTCAAAGCTGACTTTTTTGTCAATGGATTATCTATTATTTCTGTCATACAAAAGGAATTTTCATTTTTTATTTTTCAGGTCTTGCCTTTATTGCGAAACAGTTTGTCATACAGTCACAGTTTCAGGGAGAGAAGATGAACTGAGGATAGTTCATAAAACATTACTGAAGTTTTTCTTTGATTTAGTAAAAGGCGAAGTGGAGTTTCTGACGAAAAGGTGGGGTTTATAGAATAATACATGCATTTCCTTATTTACAGCAGCTTCTATCCTGATTTGTGTATATCCCTGATAAGATACTTCTCTACAGAGAAGTTTAGTAATTCTATTTATATTTCTCAATTCTTAGTTTATTTATTGTAAATTCATAGGTTTTTTCCTAAGCATGTTTTTGATTAGGATAACCTTTTGCTTTTCCCAGCCTGTTATTTCAGTAAGCATTTAATCTTGCTCATAAAGCAGTATTTTTAGATTTGCAGTACTTCACTATTCATTCTTTAAGGTAGGCAAGCTGCATTTTGAATATATTGATTGTATGGGGTTTTTTTTAATTCAAAAAACTGTTACCTCCCTGTTATCTTAGGGACACAACTACCTTTCCTTGGTTTGTGGAGTATAAAAGGAGTCCAGGTTTTGGTTTGCCTTTATATAGTAATGGTGGCCTTTACTTTATGTAAATAGTGGTATTTGAATTAGAGTTAGAATTCCCCAGGTCTAACACTAGTAGACTCATGGTACTTATTCTTCATCAGAAATTGTGTCTGATCTTTCCATAGCTAAAAATTGCCAAATCTGTGTGTATTTTGAATGAAGACAAGGTTTCTGTCTGGTAACTGTAACAATCAAAGTGGCATAAAGCTTTAGGTTTTTTCACTTTTTTTTTTTTTTTTTTTACAGTTTGGTTGAAGGAACAAATTCACAGCATCAACAAGTCTTGCAACAGACAGTTCTTGTGAAGACGTTTTTGCTTGAAAGTGGAACCGCAGTGCTTTTTACCAAACACATAAATATTCTAGCAGATTGGGTCATACTTTCCCATAGAGAATTGAATGGAAAAAATGATGTGAGTGTGAATTTTATACTTTAAAATAATGAAGACTGACATATTTTTTTAAAGGCGTCCCTTTGTTCATTTTTTTGTGTGGAATTATATGTAAGTATCACAGCTGCTTGTTATAGCTGCCTTTTGTTGTGAAGCATGCTGGTTTTTGCTCCACTAAAGGAAATGAATTGATCCATAAGATCTTTATATAGATATGTAGAGAAGAAACGAGTCATGAGTAGCTTGTTGGCTACATTCAGATGTTCACATGCCCTTACCAGCAGGTATTACTGTAGTTATTAGAGACACCAGCTTAACACATTCTCTCAAACAATATGGTGTACCTAAAGAAGTGATTATCTTACTTTACAGTGACAGCATTCAGGAAATGTTTGAAAGAGAAACCTATCAAAACTAATACTTTTCTTTGTTGTCTGCTATAGATATGCATTGTTTTACTGTAGTAAAATGCTCTGATTTTCTTCCTAAGTATTTTCGTTTCATTTGGTATATTTCCGAGGAGTTAGCGTAAAAATGGAATCGAAGGCAACTTAATTGCTATTCTGTGACCTGCTGACCAGCAGGACATTGACCTGAAAAATACTAAGTGTCCTCTATACCACCTATATCTTTTCAGAAGCAAGACGCCTTGTAAAACATCTTTGACTTCTAGATTCTTACATAAAATAAAACCTAACTGCTGTCTCTGCATTCTCTTTTAAATTATTGTGAGAGCACAGAATAAATAGGTACTCCATTCACTTTTTCCATACAGTAACAGAACAATAGAAAATAAAGTATTTCAGGGAGAAAAAGGCACTTTCAATGTAATACCTAGTAGTTATTCATTATGCTATGAAAGCAAAAAGATTAAACATAATGAGAGCTTCACTCATCTTACCTCGCCAGACCTCCTACCTTTTTTGAGGGCTATCAAAGCAAGACATTGTGAAACAGTGCTGCTTTTTATCCTTGGTCAAGATATTTAAAAAGTGCCTAAAATTAGGCTTTTATACCCATATTTTTATTTAAGCAACCTATCTTTTCCAAGGTACTGAGCAGCAAGCAGGCTTACATGCATTTGGTGCAGTAGCCATTCCGTTTCTTTGGAAAATGACACTGCTTTCATATTTTTTCCTGGCTGAATCTGCAGTTTAAGTGTAGGTACCATTTAGTTTTTTCTGCTATGCCTTCCTTTGACGGGTTCCAGCACTGTAAGCCATGCCTTTCTCATAAACCTTTCTTTGCACTGGCAGAATAATGACTTTAGTCAGACTGTAATACGTGTATGAAAAATAAGCTTAATCCCCCCACACACAATAGAGATCTGCCTCTTGTTTAGATTATGTTTGTTTTATATACATATGTATCAGAATTGTTTCAGCACAAACCCTGGATGCCTGTTGCTTTCTCACTTTGATCTTATGCACWGTAGTGTAAACTATCCTACAGAGATGAATTCTAGCCTTAAAAAGCAGTTTGTTGCCTCATAATATCTGTAGTGTATTATGTTTTTTCTAACAGCTTTGTTCCTCATATTTATTTATCTACTTCACTTTCTTCCCCATTACTTTTTTGGCAAAAATAAACGCTAAACCAAAATACCATATTTTTACAATCCAACTCATTCATCCCTTCATTCATTCTCAATATTGTTGTACTAAAACTTGGTATTTTTCTGAATTTTCAGAGACTTAATTTTAAAATTCCATTGCACAGTTTAAAATGTCATTCAGAAAATCAAAAGAGCAAAATCTCCCTAGCTGTGCAGACAGAACTGTGTTTTCTCCTTCCTGTCATTTCAGAGATACATAAATAAATGCACAGTATTTCCATGTCATTAGTGGTAGCAGACAGGGTGCAAAATTGTCCTTCCTTTCTTCAGTTTGAGGGTGTGAGTCATTGTTACCCGTTTTGTTTTTTAACCAGTTTTGTTTTTTAAAAGCTGTTTGCTTTAGAGGTAACACCTTGACAAGAAGCATGTAGGGCCATTCAGAAACCTAGATGAAAGGAATGCTTTTGGGTATTGTTACTGTCTGCATGTGGTTTGTAGCACATTGTAAAGGTGTGACCATATTTCTCAGTGCACATAAGTGTGTTAGCTCATGGGAAGAAACAAACATGCCAGTTGTGGTATACCAAACTTCTGTACAGTTTTTCAGTGAAAATATCTATAAGTGGAAACAGATGAATAATTAAACTAAATTCTTTGTTTGGATGTATCTAATATAATATTTTCTAACTGTTAAAAATGGACAGTTAACAATTTTTTAGCTTTTTAGAATCAGATTCTCTCTTTTTGTGATTCAAAGACATTGCAACAAATGAGCACTAGGGTGCAGGGAAAATATCTGTGTATGTTTCCTCTCTTCTAGTGCTGAGTTGTTGCAAAATTATGTTTTATGTATATGTGTAAACACACCATGTAAAAGAGCAGTCCAAAAAAAGAGAAAAACAAAGCATGAGGTAGAGTGCATTTGTTTTCTGGAGTTAGAATTTGCTGTATTTTAGAAGTAGCAGAATGAGAATAATGACAGAAAATTGGATGTCCTCCTTGATCACTGGGTTATGCTGTTGGGACAACTTTTATTTGAGCTGTTGAAATCAAATTTGAATATAATTCTAAACTAAATTAGCATTTATTGTTTGTTATATTATTTAAACAGGCATAATGTGGGAAGTCCTGGTCAAAGTTCCTCAAATTAAATTTCTTAATTCAGTTTTAGAATTTACCAGGGAATGGGTATGTTGCTTGTAACAATTCTAGTTGCATTGAGCTGTTGCATGGTTCTTCACAATGTCACAGATGGTATCAGAAATGCTTTTCATCCCTGAAAATACTGGTGGGGATTTTTTAAAAAAAGATGTCTTACATAGCCTGACAAAGAGGTGACAAAGGCATTCATTTAGGTTTTTAGTTGCATAGTTGGTTAGTTTAGTTGCATAAATTTGTGTGGTGTAGAACCAAATGTCTTTCTGGTCTGTCACTTGCAGTGGCTTTTTGGAAGTATGTTTTAGGCATTTGTGGAGTACTACATTTACAGCATATGAAAAAAGAACTCTTCTTTAGAGTTCTAAAATAACTCAGTAATTCAAAGTAAAAAAGTTAAAATTAATTCTCCTATAAGAACTTTTATGTGTAAAAACGCACTGTGAAACTTCTGCCACCCTAGCACTGTATTTGACTTGACAAAGCATTAAATGGAACAGCAATGTAGAAATTGCATTTGCTGAGCTAACAGATATCAGTTGAAGTGATGTGACCTTTGTATGCTTACACAGTCAATAGCTTCTTCCTACTTCTATGCTTTTCTTAGTAAGATAGCTTTGATTTTCAACAATAAGAACAAGGAAGAGAATTTTGAAAAGAGGTTTCACTGCATCTTACTTAATTAGCTGTACATTGTGTAGTGGGTTGATCCCAGCTGGCAGGCAAGTCCCCACCTTGCAGTGGGTTGAGGGAGAGAATCAGAAGAACAGAAATTAAAAAATGTATGACATTGTATAAAGACAGTTTAATAAGTGAAACAAATACGTACCCACAAGCAAAGCAAAATAAGGATTCCATTCAGTGCTTCCCATCAGCAGGCAGATTTTGAGTCACTTCCTGGAAAGCAGGGCTTCATGAAGCATGGCAGTTACTAGGCAAGGCAAACACCATCACTTCGAACATCTTCCCTTCCTCCTTTACACAGCTTTTACTGCTGAGCACAATGTTTAAAAGGCCTTTGGTCATTTTGGGTCATCTGTCTTGGCTGAGACCCTTCCGAGCTTCTTGTAGGTGCAGAGCAGGAAAAGAGAGGTCTTGGTTCTGTCATACATGGTAGCAAATTCCAAGTTTAATGGAAATGCTTAGGGTTTTTTCCTAATACTGCATATGTTTTCATTACTGTGTTTGTATTGTTTTGTGTTAACATGTTAAATATTTTTAACATGTTAACATTTAAACAGTTTTAGAACATGTGATCCTTTCAGGAAATTAGACCAATTTCCCTCTCCTTCATTTGTAGCATTGAACCATTTATTTAAAAAGTTGAGGAGAAGCTCCTGGTTTATCCTACTGTTCTTTTACCAAAATGCCAACCAAAAAGCCTACACTTAGCTGGCTGTATCTGGTTTGTCTTGTCAGCATGCAGAGATACTTGGCTGGGCAAATGTAGATGCAACTTGAGTACCAGCTATGTTTAATATCCACTATATATCTGACTGTGAAAAATTATTAATACTTGCAGTCGTAACAGTCATTATTTCAGTCTTCTGCCTCAATTCTGCTTTCACACCCACTCTTCTGCTTTAAAGTATTTCATAAAAGAATTAATTAAGGTAGTGATTTAGAAACAAGAAACAGAATGTAAATATTTGTGCTTTACATCTGTATCTACCTCAGATTACATCAATATGTCCTTGATCCTATCACTTAACTTTTGTTAAAATTGTGCTTATTTGCTGTGTTTGTGAAATTTATTTCCAGCAAAGAACAATTGGTGGAATTACATTATTCACCCAGTATTTTGCTTTGGGTCCAGTGATAAGAGGAATGCATACTTAAGGGAAATTTAAATGCATTTCAAATATTTTAAATTGCTCTTCAGTTTCTATTCCTAGATCCTCAGAAGATAGGGAGGGTAATGTACCTTTTTAAATATTTAAACTTTAGTTGAAAAATTATACTTTCGGGTTTTTAACATGCCATATCTGTGTTCTCAGGGTTTTTTTAATTATGAGATTTCACAGTTCATCTATAATAAAGTATTATAACATAATAAAGGAAACGGCAAAGCAAATCAAGTAGAGTTTAAGAGAGTTAGAGGAAGTAGGCCCGAAAGCAATCTTGGAGGTCATATTCATAACAGATTTTGTCTGGCCAGTTCTTAAAACTCTTCAGTGATGGAGATTATGCTTCCACCCCACACTATGTTTATTTGTAATTGTGTTCATTCCATTTCTTTTGAGTGACAAGTAACTGTTATCTGTAGGAACAGTATTTGTGTAGTTTTTAACAAATTACTTAATGTTTTATCATCTATGTCACGGTCTCTGTTGTTCATATGTATGTTTGTTTGGTTTATTGCTGCTCAAACTGGTTTTGGTGCTTTTCAGCTCCTAAGTAATCCTTGTGAATTATTTTAAATCAACCTTGAACATACTTTGTTCTCAAAGGAGTATCAGACAAACCATTGAGTGTGGTGTGTACACATTCAGTCCAGTTTGTCTCTTGCCCAAAACTGTCTGGTTTCAAGTACTCATTATGGTTCACAAGACACCATATTTCAATTGGTGGTCTAGTGTAACAGTAGTAATTCTCTGGTAGAGCCCTAGGTCAGATGAATATCATGTGTTCCTACTGTGGTGCCTCTGTTCTTCCAGACTGTGCTTTGAAAACATCTGGTGGTACATGTGGTCAGAGGAATAACTTATTTCAGAGTAATTTTATAAAGTATTTCTACATGGCTCATAAAGGTATGTAGATAGATGTGACCATGCACAGACTTAACTCAGACACTAGAAACACTGTTTTACCTGACCATTATTGATTAAGTGCTCACATTAGTGAATAAATACGTTCTTCTATCTCATGGTGGGACCCATAAGGAGTATATATGTTCATTTGTTTGTTTGTCTCTTTGGGGTTTTTTGTTATTGTGTGTGCATGTGTGTGTCTGTTCAAGGTCGAACATGGTAAGGCTAATATTCAAAAGTATGTTTTTTSCCTAAATTTGCAAGTGCTCATCTGTTTACAATTTTTGATAGCTGAAGAAAGTTTCCTTCTGCAAAGTGCCTGCCAAGGTTTCTTCTATGCAGAACACTAACACTTTGCATCCTTTTCAGTTTTGACACAGACATACATAGTCACAAGAAGAGCTTTAATTTCATGATGAAATCTTCAGAAAAAGGCAATGCTAATAGAGCAAGGAAAAAAAGATCCTTGTAATTGTCAAATTAAATACAAGGTTAACTGGAATAAGTGCAGTACTTGCTATCTTATGGTTAAACAAAACTTAATTTGAAAAGAAATCACATTACAGTTGTACTTGTAAGGTTTGACACCATTTTGCATATAGTTTTAGATGATGTTTTCATAGAACCTGTTTTTCTCCGGTGCCAAATCTCAATTGATATGGCATCAATGAGACTAATTTTGTTGATCTGGCTGCAACAGTTAGCTTTTGAGCAGAAGAAGAAAGGCTAATGAAGGAGCAACATGGCAGCAGAGTGCGCTTTTATCTAAAGAAGTTCTCTATGTTATTTCTGGTACATTATCAGTGTGAATTTTTTATATAATACAGATCAATAAATACACCCATATTTTTTTCCATTTAGGATTTCAGAAGTGAAGTTACTGATCTATTGAGTGCAATTCTTGGAACCATAGTGGACTATTGGATCATATCAGGTTTGCTTATGGACAGAAATTTGTTTCATCAGGTACCTGATCTGGCACATTACCTTGCCATTTCATGTGACGGTGAGTGTTTGCAAGGCCTCTCAAAAATCTTCTAATCAGACACACTAACTCCTTAAAGTCCTTCGTTTAGTTTCAAACTGTTTTTGTGTGACTCCTGCAACTTCAAATGAAACATTTCAATGTCTCCTTCCAAATCCTTGGACTTAATGGAGGGAATGGGAGAAAATTCCATTGAGTCCCATGAAGTACTGTAGTTTTTTCACAAGAAATATACTAGGTAAACCAGAAACGTCACAACTCAAATAACCATTATCATTTAACATGGTATGTCAGTTGAGGTATCTGCACTTCTGGCAACAAGGAGTTGAGGATCTTGAAAGACAAAAAAAGTTATCTCAAAAGAAGTATTGCATTATTTCAAATTTCAAAACTGACTCCCACCAAAGCTTCCCCTGACTCCTTTTCCAATCATTATTTTCTATCGTAACAGGTGTATGTAAGCTTCATTTAAAGCATATCTGCCTTCTACCTGGGCACTCAAGAAAAAACATGAAAAGAAATTAAASTAAAATCTTAATCTCTGGACAATTCATTCCACTCCAGTCTTATGGAAAGCAAATTATGAGAACTTTTATAGGCTGACTTAGATCTTAGAAGGCTAAATCAGTTTGAACTTTATGGTGTTTAAATCAATGGAGCTTTTAGTATGTACCTCTCCAATGGATTTTGTTGCTGTGATATAATAGGGACAATCTTGGATATATATTTCTGTAAGACTTTCTTACTTTCCTGTATACAAAAACGAAAAACAAGAACAGGATTCAGTCTGTTTATAGAGATTATTTGACCTGTGCCACTTGGTACAATCCACACCGCTCAAAGCAAAATTATTGTGAGTTTTTCTAAATTCAGTTCTACTTACTGCAGCAAACATCTGTATTCTCAAACTTGGGTTTCTGTTTTGATTGAGTTTATAGATCAGTTAATTTATGAGACCTTCTTAACAGAACAGAAGATTCCGTAAACACAGTAAAGATTTCTTCCCTCATGGCAGATGTTGCTTTCCAACCATTTCAGTTGTTATTTTGACAAAATTATCTTCTTAGAATCAAAATACAAATTCTTACCTCTGTAAGAAAAAATTCAGTCTTTCTGTAATCTTTTCCGAAACAGAGGTAGGTCAGACATATGCCTGATATATATTGATATATGTATGGATATGTAAGTTCCTCTGCCACTGTGTGGGCCTTTTTTTTGAACAGTATAAGCAATTTGGTACATCTGAATGGGGTTGCAGTTTGCTTATGGTGACTTTTAACATAGAACTTGTAGGGCACCCTGCTTTACGTGCAGATTTCTTCTTCATGTGTTGTAACTCTTACCTGAATTTGTGTCACTTAGAGATGTAAAAGGTGATCCCTTGCAGAGCTTCACAAATAAATAATTTTATTCTCAAAAGAAAGGTGAAACTTTTATAACACTGTATTAAGAGTATTTTTTGAAGTTTTACACAAAATGTGATGCTTTGTCTCCTAAAATATGTTCAACATTCTCTCGGTATCTGGTCATCTTACTAGATGATGGTTAAAATCTATTTTAATGTGAAGAATTTTAGTAATTTTTATGGAGAATAAGCTTTTAAATCTGCCATAGGAGCAAAAAGCCTGGAAGAGCTATCTTCTAGATAACTAGGTATGCAGATTTCTATATTTTCATTTTTAGGCTTACTTTATTTTTTCCAATTGCTTTTATACAGATTTTTCTGTATGTCAGTTAAAAACGTTTATTTGTGCCATACCATCCAACTGGCTTCAACTGTTCATTGCAGAAGCAATTTTCAAACAAATGTGTGTACAGAGGAATATTGCTGTTTCTACAGAACCACTTTCTCTTCAGAAAATAGTAAGTAATCCTTAATAACTTGTAACACTTCAGTATTTTGCAGGTAATTTGATTCATAAAAGTCTTGAAATACATCTTTTCTTTGTGGTCTAAGGTCATGCTTGTTGGCTGCATTGTCTTTCCATGTGTTCCTCTGCATTTAAATTTCTCTTTGCCTGAGATCTGGGTCAGGAACAATAGTAAGATTTTTCTTACCAGGGAATTTGTCACACCTGGTATCTGTTTACATGCATTAAAGTGAAACAATGCAACAATAGTGAAAGCTTTTGAAAATAATCCCTGCTGTAAGGGTTGCAGTGTTACATTTGTACGTAAGGAGAATGCCAAATATTGTGTGATTTTTCTCAGCTACCTTTTCCTTCAGGATTTTTGAAGAGATAGGTCCAGGCGTTTGTTACAGAGAACATTTTATGATTTTGAACCACAGTGTATTCCTGTGAATTTCTCCTCTTAGAAACTTCCTCCTACTTACAAACCTTTGCCTGCCTTCAAATCACAATTCATGATAGCTGGTGAGGAAAAACCATTGTAAAAGCTGCAAAAGAGATTCTCAAAGCCATGACTGCTGGCAGGATGCAGGCAAATCAGGGCAATCACACGATAATCCTATGCCCTAATTTAGCATCTCATTTCAGTAATCTTAATACTAATGATTAAACAGCATATGGAATCCTGTTTATCTGTGTTTTACTGTATTACAGGTAGAGTCACAAAAAACCAAATTTATACCTTTGTACCTTTCCCATACATAAGTTTTCGTAAATTTTACAGGAATTTATTGTGAAGAGAGGACATTATTTGTTAATACACATTTAAACAGAGGTTGAACAAAATTCTTAACATCAACCAACTGCATACCTAATATTTGATGTATATTGCCTCATATAGAGCAGAATCACCACTTTTAGTATTGCCATGACTACTGATCACTCTCTGCAATTACTTATAAATTTTTATAGTGCTTGAAACAAGTCTGTGTGCTTTTTGTAGTTTTCCTTAGTATGCCTGAGTCTTCTTTCTCATCCCATACAGTAAAAATTAGCTATCATCCAGTTTTGTCAGTTCTTCTCATACAGCATCTTATCAGCTAGGCTTTTCTCTGAGTTCAACAGCTCCCCAGTGGTAAATATGCAGTGAAGGTGCAAGTAAGGTGTCCCTCATTTACTGCACATCGCTTGCAAGATCTACAGTGAACTGCTAAATACTCAAAGCCTTCCTTAATACCTTTCTTCAAATATAATTGTTGTGTATTTGATGAATCCCCCTCACTGGTCTTTCTTCCTATGCTTTTGCCAAACTTCAGAAACTTAGATGACTTTTTTAAATGAGCAGTGTAAGTGGCTTTGAAGCTCTGTGTTACTGGAGAGAAACAAACGTCTACAACAGCCAAGACTGTCCTAATAGAGAGACAGCACCTGAGAAATAACTGGCTTATTGCCTTTGCAATGCTCAAAGACTTAATCCAACCCCTCATCTCAAAAGAGATGAAGAAGTGGAGTGGGTGATTTGCTCCCTGGTTTGGGAGCAGGAAGTCTGTAAATGCTTTGTTTTAATACATGAAAGTCAATTAACTGTACTCAAGTGCTATGTCCAGCTAAAGAGGTCCAGATTTTCTCAGCTGCCAGAAACCTGAGAGAGGCCTAGAATTTCCCACTTTCTGTCTCAGACACAAGCTACTCACTGAGGCCAGTGTAAAGAGTGAATTACAAAAACATCAAAATGGAATGCAAAAGACAAATTGAAACAATCTAGATATACAATCATTCAGAGATTGAGTTTTTTAAAAACTTAGATATAGCAAGCTGTGGGTCATAGATGACTGCTTTGCAGCAAGTGCAACAAAAGGAAATTTCTTCATTTATAAAATGCTACTTTTGCAACAGGTCTGTTCCTATTTACCTGCTTTGCAAGAGATAGGGATGCATGAGACAAAGATACACAAAGCAAAGAGAAAGAAAATAGGGCAACAGCCATGCCCTGAGTCTCAAAGGACATTACAGATGCTAAATGGCGATAAGCAGAACCAAGTCAAAGTGCTGCCTGATCTACCGTAAGTAATACCTATAACATCACCAGTTTTATTCTGCTTTGGGGGACAGCTTCTGACCTGACACATTTCTTGAACTTTATGTGACCTGTTTTGTTGTCTACAAATTACTTCAACTGACAGAAAGCTCTATTGTAAGCCTGTAACACCTCTGGGCTGGGGTTTCCCCTTTTCTCTTTTTCCCCTTTCTCTTTGAATTTCAGTGTATATGCAGACTGATGTAGTTATATTTGCCTAATATTAAATTTATAGGGTACATACAGAAGTTCACTGTTCATAGGATTACCTTTAAAGAAAGTTTAAAAGTGGGCAATTATATTTGATTTCTGTTTTAAATACAGTTATAATTAAATGGCATGGAAATTATGTAATTAAGACATTTCAGAAATGATGCTGAAATGGATAAATCTAACTATTCTGTATGTACACATTTAAAACCATTAAACACATATACATTAAATTAAAATATTAAATAGGGATTTTAAATGTGTCCCCTTTGCTCTCTTTTCAGTGACTTAATCTTTAATAAGCTTAGAGCAAAAACAGAAGTTCAGACTGCACACACCAAAGAAAGTTATCTTTTGGCTGAAGAGGTGTACAAGAGAAATATTAAAGGTATTCTATATATCTTATCTATGTTAAGAAGTTTTAAGTGGTTAGAATTGATAGTTTCATGTTTAAAAACTTGTTTTGATGAATGCTTGACTAAAATAATGGCTTATGCCTGAGAATTATATTCATGTTCCATTTTTGTCATTAGAATGTTTATTTAAAAGGAGGAATTTGTATATATGGTAAAATAAAGTTTCCTTCTTCATTACCCTCCTCCTCCTATACATTAAATACAGCGTACAGTTTGTGTAAGCTCATTCCAGTCTTGCCTGCCTTACTTTGCTAATCCACCTCAACCTGTGCTTGGTAGGATCAGCGTCTTCTGATTTGCAAGTATAATTCAGTCTTCATCTCTCTGAGCCCTAGACATTTTGTGAACAAAGACTGTGGAGTATGCTATGTTACATAGCTGTTTTAAGCATATGGACTGTTTTCTTCCAGGCATTCAGCCCAGACTGTGAAAGGCATTTGGCTTTTGTTTTAACTATACTGGAACTCACGTACCTAAGGAATAAAACAGCACTGCAGTAATTCATTCAGTTCCTATTTATTATACAAGTTTAATAAATTGTACTTTGCATGAGACTTGCTTTACTACTGAATTACTTGCTGGAACTACTTTTTCATCTTCATCATCAGAAATTTACCTATAACTGCATTAATGTGACACCCAGGAGAAGGCTCAGAAAAAACTAGTAAAAGCAAGCTGGAATTGTTCAAATAATTAAAAACAGAATTGTATCACAAACACTGATGGACAAAAGTAGACCTCATCCCCTTTAAAGGTTTAAAAAAACTTCCGCAACAGAGTCAGACCATGTATTTTAAAAATTGTTTCCCTATGTTTTTATTGCTTTTGCAAGTAAAATTGATGTGAATTATTACATTTGATTTCTACAAAGAAAAGTGAGCTGAAAGACTGGAGGGGGAGAAAACCAAACAAACCAATGCTGCCTTTTTTTTTTTCTATTCCCCTCTGCTAAAATTATAAGTAGTGTATTCTGTTGAAAGAATGGATATGGAGCTGACAGATTTACATAGTAAAGGTATTAAAATAACCAAATGTTCCATGTAAATCTTACTACAAAAGCTAAGAGTTCTAGCCTAAGATATATTGAATTTCTAAGATGTTTGGTTCATCATCTTTCACCTGGTACCAGGATTTTCCTCTGGCTCTTGTTCAAACCTAATCAATTATTGAAAAGAAAACAGCATTTAGAATGTGTCTGAAGTTTTTATTACACAGAAGCTAGTGGTGTCTTTACGTATATAAGCAGCAGCTATCAGTTGTTTGCTGTTTAAATTTTCACACTTATTTCAGCTGTACATGATACTAAGGTTTGGGATTTTTTTTCCCCAGGGACTACTACCACTATTACTACTAATAATAATAATTAATAGTAATAATAATAATAATTCCCTATTTCTCTCCTCMTTCTCTACTGTAGCCAAGTCAGACAACCTACTGAGAAACAGCAAACCATCTCTAACAGATTTGAAGTTTTGATTTATACTTGAGTGTGTAGAGGCACTCATGCTTAGCCAGAAACATTCATTTGAATTAAGCTATAAACACTGTGTAAAAAGAACCATACATTTTAATGTAGGTTCGTGAATAAATTTAAGGGAGGGCAACTGCACTCTAAAAGTTTTATTGCTTCAAAATCCCGTATTTTTTGGTGTTTTGTGATCACTTGGTGCTTTTATAGTGTGATTGAAGCTTTAAACCTTGAACTAGAGGGGAGATAATTCCTGTGTTAAACCATTTGTGGTACAATTTCATTGCTGGATCTCTGGTGGAACAGAAGCTCCGTGGGGTTTTTTTCCTTAAAAGATGTTTAAACAGGATAAAGGAAAATCTTACTCATTATTGAGTTTTCTGGTACATAACCAGATCTCCTAGTTCCAGGCCCTTTGATTATTTTCTTTAGTTGCTATCTTGCCTAGTCTAGTGTAATCTATTAATTTTTCATGGTAGGAGAGACAGCCCTGCATAAAGCTTGCAAAAATAACAAAGTGGAGAGATTGATTCAGCTTCTCTCTTTGCCGGGAATAGACATTAATGTTAAAGGTAAGTTATCCGTTTTCTCTACAGACCTAAGAAATTAAGATGCATAAAGAATGGTGTTAGTATCTGTTTGGTAACAAGTTTGTAATTATACAATCTAATACTCTTTCTTTTTTACATAACACATAATGAGGACTTTATAGCAAACATTAAGGTAAGATGAATTTATAACTGAAGTATATTTTAACATCACATTTTCTACCGATTATTAAAAATGCTATTTTTTTCAAATGTTTTTCAATAGAATTTCTTCTTTTGAAATCACAAGCTGCCACTCTAGCTATAATGAATGCTAAAAAAGTAAAGTGTTTTCCTGTCAAATGAATGACATTATTAACATTTCAGTATTACTTCGGCTGTTTTAAAACTTCCCTTGATTTATAATTCAGACTATGCTGGCTGGACGCCTTTGCATGAAGCCTGTAACCATGGTAGCACAGTGTGTGTCCGTGAAATTCTGGAGCGTTGTCCAGAGGTAGACCTGCTCAGTCAAGTGGACGGGGTGACTCCTTTGCATGATGCACTGTCAAATGGACATGTAGAAATTGGCAAGCTGCTACTTCAGCATGGGGGTGAGTGCATTTATGCTAAACTGGTTTAGGGAAATTATCCACTGTTCTGAATCCATATGAAGTTCTCAATGTTTTTCTTGATAGTTTCCTAAAATACAAAGTTATTATGAAATATTTTGAAATATTTTTAAGCCAAGCTAGTTTGTTTACAATAAAAATAATACTTTTTCACACTTATCTTGATCAGCTGAATATGAAATTAAACAAGGATTTCCACATGTTTTTCCAATATGGTAATGTTTTTATCCTGTATTTTACACCATATGCATTGCAACTATATTCTCCACTAATGAAAGTAAAAATTACCTAGTCACCAATCAAGGCTAAGTATTTTCTATTGTTTTGATCTATTTTTACCACAACACAAAAACAGATCAGTTAAATCTTTATATATTCATGTATTTCAACATACATTTTTGCAGCATTTGTGAAAATTAATGTGATGGTCTCCGAATAACACAATTAGGTTGGTAACTAGTTTAAGAAAGTAATCGATACTGTAATCACGATAACTGCTGTTTAGGGATAATAGTTTGAGGGATGCCTTCGTTTCTAAAGAAAGTACTTTGACCCTTAGGCAAGCACAGAGTGTTTTAAACAATACTTTTGTTAAAGACAGGGTATTTATATCCTGAAGTATGTACTGTATCAATGTATTTAATTCAGCATGTTTTAAAAAACCCTGAATATCTGCAAAGAATGGTCTTGGATAGCAACTCTTCCTTTTAATTAATTTACTAAAATGAGTGTCTGTACCATTGCACTACTGTGTCAGTGTAAACTGTGCTTTGTATGCCGAGTCCAGATTTTTTCAGTCAAAATCGTTCTGTGTTTAGTCATGAGGCAGAAGAGGGTATTTAGACAGCCTATTAATTAAGGTAGAGAAACAAAATTTTAATACATTCTTGGTGTATGACCCTCTGTATTTACAGTCTTCTCCTGCCCCCTAAAGGCTGTGGCTGTGTCTGTTGTGCAAGCACCAGATCATAATCAATACATTCCTTCTGCAGTTCTACCTCTGTTTATTTACTGAGTCTCAGTTCTGTGGTTCCCAGATGTTTTATATCTCTACTGAACCATGTCACTTTGGCATCTAACATGCCAAGCCAATACCTGGGCTCACTTCTATCAGTTGAAGTGATGCAATAGCCAATATTATAGTAAGCCCAGATCCTCAACTGGAAATGGCATTGCATTGACAGATGTGCATTTTTTCTAGGCTGTTGTGAAGAATAGGTAGTGGATGATCTTGTTATCATAGAGGAAGAGCTCTACTTGCACATGCATTCATCAGGATTTTCTGGCAGTGTAAGGTTGTGTGTATCTTTATCTTTGCCTTTGTCACACTCTTGAGTTATGGCCTGTCAAGTAACTGACAAGCCCATGGTAGAAAGCATGTTACCTATTCAGTGTGAATTTACTTAGCTCAGTAATTTAGAACACATCTTTCTAAAAACATATCTGCCTTCTGTCCGTAAAAGCCTTTAACTTGCAGAAGTTAATGACACTAAATAATCAGTAATAATAATACAGCTTTAATCAGAGCAAAGTTAAAATATCTATTATGGGTATGTAACGTGCGAGTTTACCTTTTGTCATTAAAATATATTTCTGAAGAAGCATTCATGTTAATATGGCATCATTATTTTAGCATAGTAATACAAATTTATGTGAGAAGATTCCTGATATGTTCGTATTTGAAAAACACTTGTAGTGTCTTAACAGCCTTAATTTTTTCTTACTGATGCAGCCTTTCTCAAACTTCCCAAGAGATATATAAGCTATTTAAATATTAATAGGTCCCTTGTACTAATAAACAGGAAATACCAAAAGGATTTATTTGTTCAGACTAGTTCTGAACAAATAAACATGTCCCATTTACTTACTTTAAATCTATTTATTAGAGTAAATATGTTTTGCGTTTTAGAAGTCTGTTAAGATCCAAATTTAAAACTCAGTTGTTGGGGAAGACTTGGATTCCTACCTCAATAGTTTACCTTGCTGCGCAGCAGAAGGCAAGATTGGCAACACCATCCAGAAAAGTAAAATAAAGACCATCATAGTAACATGCCTTTAATTTTAAGTCAGTGTCAGCAAATAACCTGGTCTACAAAGTACTTAATAGAATTTTACAAAAGCAATAACATTACAGTTTTGCTTACTCTATGCAAGTTAAGACAATAATGCAAAAAAATTGTTACAAAGGATCTCTCTGCACCTTCTATCTTGTGATGTGAATATGTAAGTCATCAGTTACAGTAACATAACTTGGTACAAAAAAAGAACTTAAACAGATACCTGGCTTCTGGCAATAAGCAACCCAAAGTCTTGTTCAGCTGCTAGTTCATCACAGAATGTGCTGTTGTTATTAATGTTTATGTTTTCCCTAAGGGCCAGTCCTTCTAGAGCAAAGGAACTCCCATGAGAAACTGCCACTGGATTATGTTGAGTCAGTCACGGTAAAGGAAGAACTTTTGAATCTTGTTTATCCAGGAGAGAACATTGAAAACTTCGATGAATGCAGAGAACAAGAGTTTTGCAATCAAAAGAAAGAATTGTGTTTGTTTTCTTTTACTAAGATGCTGACTAATTTTTGTTCAGTTTATAATTTGTCTACACCCCTGACTGTAACTCTGAGAGCAGTAGCTTGTTCAAATGTACTTCCGGTAATGGTTTGTGATAGCTCTAAGATGAAAAATGCATTTTCTGGAGATTGGTTGGTAGATATGTATTTTAAAGAGCTAGAAACTTTTGAAAAACTATCACAGTTTCTTCAAGAAATATCTGAAAGCATGTTATCCTTCCCTGGCGAGCAGGCGAAGGCCTTATTAGCAGTTCTGGAAACTATGGTAGAAGCATGTCAGTGCCTAAATCTTTCTAGCAGTTAAATTCCAAACAAGCTACATTGGCCGAACCTTCAGTGTTACTACCTTCTACTTGCCTGGCAGATCTGGATGTGTGGGGTCTTAGGAAAGTGCTATATCATTTACACTCAGATAAACTTCATGTTTTCTGTCTTGGAAGTCCATGTTTTTTTAACATGTCCCGTGATATATTTCTCTTTGATTTTCTGAGGTAGTGACCCTGAACTTAAACCAAGCAGTTGATTATTTCATTTCTTGAGAAAGACTTGTTTCTACATATTTTGATATCCCTTAGTAAAGCTAGTGTTACGAATATGTCATGAAATAAAAACACTTAGAAAAGCAAATTCCTTCTATCCATTTTTGGTCTTATTTATCCTTGTCTTATAAAAATCAAATTATGCTATGTAAATTAATCGTGTGTTGCAAAATTCAAAAGAGAAGGCACTATATATTTACAGAATCAATATGTAATATTTCCCATGTCTTTGTTTGGTAGAAATGGTCACATCTTTGTGTGACCACACATGGAAAATGTTCCTCCTCAGCACTCTGTTGCTTGTAGTCTCATTCATTTGTGCAGTGACCAAATGAAGGAGACTGGTTCAGATCTTTGGGTGCCCTCCAAAACTCCAGTGGGTACCACTTGCTGCTTCCCAAGTCAATGATGCTTTGAAGAAGTGAACTCACTCTCAGCAAAGCTTAAAGCTGTCCTTGGCTCTGCTCCAAGTTGTGTTGGCTTGCAATGATTTGCTAAAACCATTACTCTGGCATATAATGATCTGCTAACTCTCCTGGGACTACATCAAAGGAAGATGCAGGTGGAAGCAGTGGCACAAATCTAGTTATGTTGGCAGAGGAATTTACAAAGGGTAGGACAAGAGTTTAAGTACAGACTGGACATCATATTCTGACACTAGGTATGAATATCCTTAAAAATTATGCCCCATTTAATGTGAAACTTTTGTTCTCCATTCTGTGACTACATACAAACCAGACATGGTAAATCCTCTAAACTGAAGCTGTAACCTAACAATTTAGAATTATATGCTACATATTCTATCAGATACACTTTAAAATTAAGAAAAAGTGAAATTCCCATGCTGCTCTTTAAAAACTGTTGAGGGCAAGGCAGCAGCTGAATTACCTAATTGTGCTTACGGGTTTGGGGTTGTCCTAGGGTGACTTTATGATGCTTGTATCCCCAATTGTCTGTTCTGTTTGTGCTCTATGTTGACTTCTGTAGCTTTAAGACTGGTTCTGAGAGCGAAGCAGGGAAAGAAGAAGCACACAGTTTGTTGTGAAAAACAGCACTCACTCCTCTGCATTTTTTTTCTCAAAACCATCAACAACATCAAGTGTTGTTCATCAGAGGCACGGACAGCGGCCAGACAGCAGTCTTTTTTGCTTTTAGTTAGTTTAGCTAGCTGAGGCAGAGAAGCTTCCTGGACTGTTTTTTTTTTTCCTTAAGGCTATTTAAACCTTCTCTAGACTGAAGCAACCCAGAGGAGCACCAGGAGCTGGCACCTGAGGCCCACCAGGGCCTGGACCTCCAGAGGGACTGGGACTGATAAGAGACTGAGAGAGCTGAGCTACACCCACAGCAAGGACTTCCTCAGTTTTGCCATCTCTCTTAGGAATGGCAAGAGGTTTTATTGTTTTCTATTATTCATTCCTTATGCTTGTGAGCATTTTGTTTGTTAAATAAATAGTTTTTTCCACTTTTCTCCAAGGAAGTTCTTTCGTTGGACCGGCTGGGGGAAGGGGCTATTCACGTTTGCTCTCCAGAGGAACCCCATTCGGAGGTTTCCTTCCAAATTTGCCCTAAACCAGGACAGGGGTTGTAGAAGAGTTACATGTTGTGGGAGCCCTTATTACTCATTTGTACAGAAGCAACCACAACACTTGCTCTGCGTCTTTGTAGAGATCTAAAATAATTCCACACTAGGATCTGGAGGAGAGAACTCAAACAGAAGTTTATCCCTTTCCTTTCCAAGGGAAGAGAAATAAGAGGTGCAGTAGAGTGAGGATACCAGACTTTTTTTTTCTAATAGATTCAGTAATAGATGATCTAAAAACTTAGCCTTCAAAAGGTAGGTACGAATAAGCAACTTGCCAAATTTCAGTTCTTCTGTAATAGACATTTATAATATTAAAAAAGAAAGAAAAGGGGGGGGGGGGGAAAAAAAAACAACAAAAATACAAACAAAAAAAAAAGGCAAAGAAAAGGTGTGGAGTAAGAGCTGCTTCTGTAACTGATCTTGCTTGACTAGAGCGATTAAGTTCCATTGATGCATCTGGCATGCAGCACATTAAAATTTCCATTTAGCCTTTCTGCAGCTGAGATATATCATTGCAATCCATGATGATGCTCAAACCAAGCTGACTTTGGAACCACATCTCACACCTTCCTTATTGATGTTCCATGCTTATTAACAATCAATTATTATTTTTATACATGCAGGCAGAAAAACCTGCTCTAATAGACTGTAATGTCAGTGCATATTGGATTTGTTTCTGTCTGTGCACTTTTAATTTTTCTTTAGTAAGAAACACCAAAGAAACTTTTCTCATGTATGAAATGGACTAATAAACTTCAGCATTTCCTTTTGTAGGATGCATTGAAAGAAATGGTACGTATGTACTTTCTAGGAAGTCCAAAACATACATTTAAGTTTACAATATTAACATTTGCTTTGGTCAGCAATTTGATGCATAACAGTGAATTTTAAATAAGTGGGACTCAGAGGACCCCCAAAAAATTCTGGTGGATCTCAGAAAGCAAATCCTTTAGAATATTCATCATTCTAAACACAATATACCAGTGACTGAAATGAAAGCAGGAAAAGCTGTCATTTCATTCATTTTGGCCTGATGGTGATTCTGCTCATTTAGCCAATACATGCCTGCAATTATTTGTCATTATCTATATCATTAAGAAAGAAAAAAACTGCACATCATTCATTTAAAAAGTCATACTTCACTATTTAAAATAATATCAAGTACCTCCTTCCAAGATAATGTAGGTAACATCCTAAATGAACATTATTAACACTGAAAAAGAAAACAGTCAAAAGTTAGCAAATATGTGAATCAATGTTCCAGAAACAGCCCCAACTTAAACACTGTCTGTCCACACCATCAGTCTTTATATGGTAATTTAATTCTGTTCTAAAATTCTCTTAGTTTAAGGATCATACACTGAAAGTTTTCCTGTTACTTCCCAGTTCTTGCAGTTCAGTTTTATACATGGTCAGTTTCACATATACTCAAGTTTGCAAACTTCATACCCTTAAAAGGTTTTAAGTATATCCGTCATATTTAACATAAAATTATATGCTTCATCCAATTTATCAGAGTACCTGTTGTCTTTCTGTATAGCAAACCCTTCCTGTTAAAGTGACATCTATTAATAAGTGATTGTTTGCTTTTTAAAATCTCTCTTGGTATGTACGGTATTTCCCCGTCTTTGCTAAAACCACAGACAAAATCAGCCTTTTTCTCTAAATTCCCACATTTCACACACTGACATACTTCATGAAATTAATAAGCCTTACCGAGGAAATTGTGATTGTTTGATGTTTCGTGTCGTTGTCCAGTGTTTCATGTTTGTGTATTTCAGGCTGTCGGTTCAGTGTTACGAGTTCCGTGTTCCCTGTAACCTGCTGTTCTGTTTCCGTTTCCGGTCGAGCCCTCCTGCTGCTCCCCAAAATGGCGGCCAGAGGTTTATGCAAATCAGTCACCAACAAAGTATCAGCCAGACATAAAAACCCTGACAGACAACGGGCCAAAGCTTGAAATTGAAAACTGAAAAGGACTCGTTGCAGTCGGGAGAGAAGGGCATCACCTCCCAGCTTTGCCCATCTCGCCGTAACCTACATGAGACTTGCCCAGAGTGACACCCCTGGACTTTTGAGCCAGTTGTGAATTTTGGGTATATCCCATGAGGTCAGAAGTCTCAGCTTGGCCTGCATTGCACCCCAGTGGAGAGAGCTGCATACCTCCTCCTCCTCCGAGTCACCTTAGGGAGCAGCAGCGGCCTGCACACGGCCCGTCAAGCTCCCTCCCCACACTGATCAATAAAGGCTTTTTAAGAGGAGAAGAAGGTCTCCTTGCCTTGTTTTTATCACTTCAGAAGCACAAAGGTCTATCTTCACCCTCAATCAATCATATTTCTCCCAGGCCTTTAAAAAGTTCTTAATTATTTTTCATGTTCAGCATACAGTTGGAGAATATATGTACCAGATGATGATGCTGCAATGCTGCTTCCCAGTGGGGTGAGTAACAGAGGTCAGCAAAGTTGATAGCAGTAAAACAAAGGGTAGAGGACACTGGGATACACAGTCAGGAACTTTAGTGGCACGTGAAGGTGTTGGTCAAGCTTTGAAAGTTGCCCAAAAAGTTGCATTAAGCATTAATTTTAGTTTCATACACTCTGTGTCCCATCCCGCTATAAAAGGGACAGTCAGGGAGGATTCTTTTTGATAGATTTGTCAGACAAGAAAAAATCATAAACGCAGCAATATTATATCTGAGACACGTTTATTGATAAAGAAGGGTAAGAATTCCTACAAAAGGGGAATAGGAAAAGGAGCAGAGAGGGAAAAAGATGGATAAACAGAAGACAGGGACAGCGTTACCACAAGAACCCCGGTGCTCTGTCAATGTTGGCTTGGCAAATGGAATATGTGTGCTGCAAATTGTGGTGCATTTGCGTAGCTCCTGTGGCAGTCTGGGCACTATTTCCAGACATCAGTATGCTGCGTGTTCCTTCCATCTGCAGAGAACAGGCTGTCGTGGCCAGGGCGCAGTCCTGGAGCACCTGCGGGTTCCCAGGGTCAGCGTGCCACAGCCATGGGCACAATTAAGTGCAAGTGGCGGCTGTGGCTGCAGCACAGGACACACGGCTGGGCGCAGGCAGTGGCAACAGGCTGGTCACTACGGGCTAGTCCTACGGCAGGTTAGTGTGGCGGGCAGCACAGGAAACACAGCAATGGTTTCACACAGCTGTGGTGGGTGCAGGCTGGTGTCGGCTGTGCCCGGGAAACGTGGGGGCAGCTGGCTGCAGCAGTGCCTGCTCTGCCGGGAAGGCAGTGGAGCACTGGCAGTGGAGGTTGTCCTGGTGGTGAGCTGGTTCCCAGAAAAGGTGATGCAGAGCAAAGCAGGTACAGGCAGGAAGGCAGGACCACTGGGAGGAAAAGGCAGGAAGCAGGGAAGAAGGGCCAAGCTCACCCTCCAAGTGAGTCCCTGATCCATTAAAAAAACCCAAATCAAAAATGACACAAATCATTGTGTCACAGCTAACTGCTTTAATGTACTAAGGCTCCTCCCACAGCCCGACTTGGTGGGCATTTTGGCAGACATTTGCCCCACTGGTCAGTGGCATGAGGGGTCACTCACCGCCCAGTTATGGAGGCTTCCTCTGCCTCTGTTTTCTTGGCTGCCAGCACGGCCTTCTGCGGGACAGGTCTCCAAGCACACGTACAGCTCTGTCCTGGTTTAGGGCAAATTTGGGAGGAAACCTCCGAATGGGGTTTCTCTGGAGAGCAAAACCTAAATGGCCCCTCTCCCCAGTTGGTCCGGGAAAGGAACTTCTTCGGAGAAAAGTGGAAAAAACTATTTATTTAACAGATAAACTGCCCACAAGCATAAAAAATGAATAATATGAAACAATAAAACCTCTCACTGGTCCGAGGAGAGATGGCAAAACTGAGAGAAGTCCTTGCCATGAGTCAGCTCAGCTCTCTCAGTCACTTATCGATCCCAGTCCCTTCAGTGCTAGAAAATGCCAGGCCCGGTGGGCCACAGGTGCAGCTCCTGGTGCTCCTCTGGGTTTTTTCAGTCCAGAGCAGGTTTAAACTTAGTCCCAAGAAAAAAGGAAAAAAAAAACCAGTCCAGGAAGCTTTTTTGCCTCAGCAAGCTAGACTAACTAAAAAGCAAAAAACCCTCTTTCTTGCCACTGTCCGTGCATCTGACGAACATCCAAGAATGAAGAGAAGATGCAGAAGAGTGAACACTGTTTTTTCAAAACAAACTGAGCGCTTCTTTCCCTGCTCACTCTCAGAACCAGTCTTAAAGGTACAGAACACACAGCACACACAGAACAGATGACTGGGGATACCATAGTCACCCTAGGACACGCCCCTATAACATATGTTAAGGCATAAATAAAAATCAGAATGGTCCTTCTCACTCTGTCATATATATATATATTCTTTGTTTTCACACTACTGCATTACAAGATAGGAAGAACATCATGTCAAAAACTGTTTGTAAAAAGTTTTGCAGAGGGTTTATTGATTTCAAAAAGGTCACTCACACCGGCAAGTAAATAAGTACTGCCAGAATATCACAGCCTGGCCTCAAAAGTTTTGCTGTTGATTTATTTTTATATGGAAGCAAAGTTTAGCATTTGAAATTTGAATGTTGCTGCAGTTTCAATAACCATTTAGAATTTGTTATAACAGAGAAAATGTTCAGACCTCAGAGTCTGAGCTCCCTTTAAACAGTCTAACTAAATAGTCCTGAAGCTCTTCGTGCACCATCTACATGTCTGACTGTAGTTAAATCACTGTATTGCAAAAGGTACCAAACAATGCCTCATCTCCCTCATCAGCTTTTGAATACTGTGCTCTGTTTTGGGTCTCTTGTGACAAGAAAGACATTGAGTGTTGCAGCGTTGGCTGATGGTGACTTGCCACAACCTTCTGAAAGTGCAAGGAAGGCATTCAGGCAGACACGAAGCAATCATTCACATGCACAAACGCCACGAGTAATTTGCAATGATGGAGAAAGGGAAGGATCTTAGCCTGGAATTCCAGTGGGGTTTATTGCATCTGCATACTGAAGGAGTCCAGAGGCAAAGATGAGGGATGGTTGAGGATCCAGGGTTAAGTATGGGCACAAGGGGCACGGAGCAGAGAGTCAGGGACCAATCAACTGAGGGTGGGGCAAAGGATGACAGCAACAAACAACGACCAGGCTGTATAGACAAGGGTACTGGGCCAATGGGGAAACAGAGAGCAAAGAACTTACTAGAACTGGGACGTATGTAGTCAACAGGATAATGTTGGGTAATGCCAACAGGCCAATAAGGGGGGCAGAACTGGGGTGTATTAACATGATGTTGCAGAGCACCATGGGAGAGGCCTTTTTCCTCACCATAACCTGTGAGGCTTTCTCGAGGCCTATGGGACATTCCTCCAGGGCATTGCCCCTGAGGGTTCTCTGGCAGGTCCATGGGCTTCCACAATTCCCCTTTCTTGTTTTACTAAAAAGGTCTCTCCCATGGCTTTCCTCAAGAATCTAACTAAACAAGAGAACTTGAGTAGAACAACAACAGTTACAACCAAAATCCACAAAATTTCCTACACAAAAGATAATGCCCATTCCATTAGTCCCCAGTGTCCGAAGAGGTCGTTAATCCAATCCGGGGTTTTCTCTGCTTTAAGCTCCTTTATTTGCTCCTTTAGTTTCTGGATATTTGTGTGGAATGATTTACTATGTGATGAGAGATTAAAACAACACATTCCCTCAAAGTCTTGGCAACTGTATCCATGGGCTAGTAGTAGAAAGTCGATCGCTGCTCGGTTCTGCAATGTTGCAATGGTAATCTACTCATCTACAAGCAGGTCACTGAGGGCAGCGGATGTAGCGTTGGCCTGCTTATCAAGCCAGCAACCCAGATGAGAAAGCTCACCAAGGGCTTTAGCTGTGGCTACTCAAGGTAAAAAAGTGGAAACCATGACCCTCTTTTCTTTACTCCAATTATTTACTTGACTATCACAATTTTCGTCAAATTCTTCATATGATCTTTTCTGGTGTGCCGATTTATTCTTTTGCTTCCAGTCTTTTAGTAATGTCATGTTGAGAATGAGGGTGGTAAGCTGGCCAAGGCTACAGGACCCCCTTGGAGTCATGAGGGGATCCTCGCCCATACTCAGTCTCCACAGATAAGAAACACGCCCCAGGGTAGTACCTTGGGATGAGATGAGGACCAAGATAAGATGGGGCTGGTGTAATTGCTCCAATTTATTGGAGTGTATCTATTTTCATCATTAGGTTTTACATTTTTCCTATATGAAGTTCCAGCTTTAGATCTACTAACTTCACTAAGTGTCCGATGTTGGTTCAGCCTTCTATAATAGGACTGACCACAGTACATAGCATGAAGGACCCCAATAAATCCACTTCCTGGGGCTCCTCTGGTGCATGCAGTAAAATCTTGGTCCATTCAACCCCGGTATTGACCAGGTTGGGTTTCTTACCTGCATACAGGTATTCATACACCGTCAAAGGTATCCCTACCAGGCACGTTGGTAAGGGGTTATCCATACTGCCCATGGACATACATAAATTATCCTATTGTAAAGACTTTGTTAAAGTGACCCAGATATTTTGTCTGGGTTGAGGAATGATCCATAAAACGGCTGGCAGAAAGGTGAAGAGAATCTGAAGCTTCATTATGAATGAATAACAGTTCTCTGCCATTGGGCGCATGGTGGGGACTTGGTGAAGACAGGTTATTCTGTAAAATTAAGAGACAAATGTAAAACAAGAATTCTTCAAAGGATTCAAAGGATCCCCCACTTGGCATGCCCACCAATCGCTACGGTGCACAAGCAGAACCTGGAAATCAAGAGGCACTCAGCACTGGAAAGTGCTGACATGGAGCTGCAAGCACCCAAACCCACCAGTATTGGTGGGAGGTTGCAGGCACTTGGCACTGCGGGACACCACACTGTGCCACATTCACAGCTAGGGCTCAAGAAAACCAAGGAACACCTTCCATTAATAGGCTCACAGTATCCCAGTGTGGGGGGACCAAGTTACTGCACCCTTACTGGCCTGTGAGAAGATGCTTCCACAGGCAGTTTGGTAAAATCTCTACATATGATCCAGTCATCTTTTGGAAGCAGGTAAAATTAACAGGGATCTTAATASTGCTGAAAGGATTTCTGTGCCTATGCCTGCATTATCATCAGGTGGCCAGCGGCCTGTGGGTGGAACTGTTAAAGAATTCCCAGTGCTGGGAGGTGACAGGACCACACCTGGAGGTGTTCCTTTTCAGTGACAAGTCCTCTCTGGACTGTGTAAGTTAGCCACCAAACTTGGACTGGGGTCTCCAGCAGTAGCAAGCATGTTCCGATTTTTAACTGCTGATGAGAAGACAGCTTTAGACATCAAGCAGATAGCGAAGTTGTGTTGTACCCCAGCCCAGTATATGATGTTTGAGTCCACCTGGCAATGGTATGCAGAGGACCAGGGTCTGCAGAATTTAGAGGTCCTGCAGCAAGATCCATGTTTTGGGGTGGGAGTTTCTCAACTTATRGGACTGCCCCCTGTTGAAACTCCACAATTACAGGCACACCTACATCCTTTAATATTGGCACAGGCAAAAGAGTTGGGAATACAAGCCCTGATGAAGGTTGAAGACATAGCAACAGCGACTTAGAGGTATTCCACGATCAAAGGGGTTCTAAGGAACCACACATACAATTCATAGAGAGGTTAACAGATTACATGGATAAGCAAATAGTAAATAATGATGCAAGACATCAATTAATACTACAACTGGCACGGGATAATGCAAATGAAGACTGCAAAAGAGCTATCGATTTCTTACTAAAAGAAAATCCATCCTTAAATGAGTTAATTGATGTGTGTGCTAAAGCTGGGACTGATTCATTTAGTATGGCTTTGTTAGCTGTTTCTTTTGCAGCTGTGGGGTTGTCACATCAGTGCTAAGGATGTGGACAACAAGGCCACATCAGAGCAGGTTGTCCCCACAAGACCAACTCACTTGGGACACATCAAAGACATGGAATGGTAACTACTATGGGAAACTGTAACCGATGTGGGAACCCAGTCATTGGGCCAAGCTGCGCAGGTCCAAGTTTCATCTTAATGGACAATCTCTTAAGTGAGCAGGAAAATGGAAACAGGAGTGTGGTGGGGAAGCATGCTGAGACACAAGCACCTTCCTGTCCCCCAGTGCAAGCCTATGCAACCAGCTCACTGAAAGGACAAGGGAGTCGGCAGGTATGGATGTTTCCATCGCCATCACAGTAATTGTAAGTTCATTACATACATAAAATTCCACTCAAGGCCTATGGACCTATAGGTACATAAAATTCCACTCAAGGCCTATGGATAAGTGCTCTGTTGCTAGGAACAAGTGCAACACTACAAGGCATTTTTGTTCATCTGGTTGTCATAAATGCTGACACAGGACAGATATATGTGTGGTGTCAATACCTTCTCATCCTGTGACTATTCCAGCAAAAAACTCATATCACACAGCCTATACCTTTCAAGCCAGAACAGATCCAAGGACACAAGGAGACTGAGGTTTCAGATCACCTCAAGAACCTCAGGTGTATTGGACTCAGGTTGCCTCTGATCAGAGACCAAATATGATTTGTACACTTACTTTTGTACACTTACTCGGGCAACTCCATCTCACATAAAGGTCAGTGGTATGGCAGATACTGGAAGCAGACATTACCATCATTTCTGCAGACACACGGCCTCAATCATGGCCTATCATGGCTGTAGGATCTATTGTTGCTGGCCTAGGAGGTACCACACAAAGCTCTCTAAGCAGCAAACCGGTATTGGTTAAAAATCCTCAAGGTCAAACAGCCACTATATGTCCCTATGTTACTGCTGCCCCACTTAACGTATGGGGAAGGGATGTCTTATCAGCATGGGGAGTCAGGATGGGAATGAATTTTTAGCTAGGACCACTGCATTAAAGGGCATAAAACAGCGTACCTTAACCTTGGAATGGCTCACTGAACAACTTGTGTGGGTTCAACAGTGGTCCCTTGAAAAGGAAAAATTAAACACCCTTAAATCCCTAGTCCAGGAACAATTGGCTCAAGGTCACATCAAGCCTTCAACAAGCCCATGGAACACACCTGTGTTTGTAATCCAAAAGAAATTAGGTAAATGAAGGTTATTACATGAATTAAGAAAGACTAATGTTGTATGGAAAGTATGGGTGCTTTACAGCCTGGAATGCCATCACTATGATACCTGATAACTGGCACATTTTAATTGTTGATTTGAAAGATTATTTTTTCACTATTGCCTTACACCTTGATGATACCCCAAAGTTTGCTTTTACAGTGCCTTCCATCAGTCATGCAGCACCAGTTGAATGTTACCAACAGGAAGTGCTGCCATGGGGAATGAAAAAGAGCCCACATTTTGCAGTTGTATGTTGCACAGGCACTCTCAATAGTGAGAGAACAATTTCAATATTGTTATCACTAAATGGCTGACACCTTAATAGCAACACCAACCAAAGAAGGCCTTTTAAAAATTTGGCCAGAATTGATCTAAGCACTGCAAGAATTTGGCTTACAAATTGCACCAGAAAAGGTACAACAAGAACCACCATGAAAATCCCCTGGGAGTTAAAATATTAGGTCAGACCATACAATCGCAAACAATTAGATTCTCAGCCAAAACTCAGACTTCATATGATGCACAAAAGCTTTTGGGTATCATTAATTGAGTAAGACCTTATTTAGGATTAACTACCCCACAACTGGCACCTTTATTTAACATCCTTAAAGGTGACCCTGAGTTAACATCATCAAGGAAATTAACACCAGAGGCAAAAACTGCACTGAATTAGTAGAGCAGGCCATAACAAACAGACAAGTGTATGGGATGTGTCCAAAGATTTGTGTTACAGTATTTGGTGTTATTGTTGACCTACATCCCATGGGTATCACTGGTCAATGGGACTCTCAGTGGTCTGACCCACTACATATTCTGGAATAGCTTTTTTTACCTCACCAACTTTAAAAAACAGTACCTTCCATATTTGAATTGATTGCACAATTAATAATCAAATGTCGCCAAAGATACTTACAATTAAATGCCAAAGATCCTACAAAAATCATTGTACCTGTTCCACAGGAGTATTTTGAATAGTGCTTTGCAAATAGCACAGCACTACAAAGTGCTTTGCAAAATTACACAGGACAAATCACCCTCCACCTATGTAGCCATAAATTTCTGCATTTAAGTAGGACCACTGCATTGTCATTGAGACCATTGAACCATCGCACACCCCTGAAAGATCTCACTGTCTTTACTGACGGATATGGGAAAACGGGGAATGCCATTGTAACCCGGAAGGATGACAATGGGTGGCAAACACTCCAAGGTCACAATAATGGATCACCTCAATTACTGGAGTTACATGCTGTAACGATGGCTTTCCAATGATTTCCTCATACTGCCTTAAATATTGTGACTGATTCTGCCTGTGTTGCAGATATTACACGAAGATTGGACCAAGCATTACTGAAAGAAATTGACAATACTGCACTATTTGAACTGTTAAACATATTCAGAGTCATACCAATTTGCCAGGTTTTAGAGCAGAAGGTAATGCTTGGGCTGATCAGTTAGCTAGCCCTGCCTGGACAGCACCACAACCAGACATGCTGACACAGGCAAGAGCATCACATGCCTTTTTTCATCTAGGTGTTGGAGCATTACAAAGGTAATTCTTACTGACAAACACAGAGGCACGCAACATTGTCAACTCCTGTGCTGACTGTCAAGGCCACACTACACCACTGCAGATGGGGATAGACCCCAGTGGTCTGAGAGCCTTGCAAGTCTGGCAAGCAGATGTCACACATCTCAGAATTTGGATGCTAAAATATGTGTTTCAGTGGACACTTTTTCATCAGCCATATGGGCCTCAGTCCACACAGGGGAAAGAAGACGTGATGCCGTTGCACATGGGCGTTCAGCTTTTGCTGCTCTGGGCATTCCCCATACAAAAAACCCCAATAATGGTCCAGTGTACATTTCATAGTACTTGGCACTTTTTATAACTCTGCAGTGTGCTTCACCTCATTCCTCATTCCCCTACGGGATAGGCCATTGTCAAATGTGTCCATGGCACTTTAAAGCGTGTGCTTGAAAAACAAAAGAAGGGAATATGTGGTGATACCCCGCATGGTAGGGTGACCAAAGCACTGTACATTTTAAACCATCTGACAGTACTCACAAGTTCTCAGAATCCTGTTATTTTAAATCATGTCTTGTCGTTGCAAACTGATAGCGACCAATGCTTCAGTCACCCAAGCACAAGGTATTGGTAAAGGACATCCTTGCCAATAAATGGGAAGGTCCCTGGGACCTTGTTGCTTGGGGGTGCGGGTACACCTGTATTTTCATGGATGTTGGCATCCAGTGGGTGCCTGCTCAGGGTGTGCATCCTGCTCTATGCTCTGCTTGGGATCAAATCCAGCAACGCCTCCCTGACAACCCCACAGCAGACATCGTGGAGCAGTAATCACAACAACACTTGCACCACTGTATAAAGATATGTAACCTGTGGAATGACAGTCTACCTCTACCTGTAACTTCACTTAGTCTTGAGAGACAGACAATTTGGGCACAGGACTAAGCACATGGATGAGTACTTTTTAGTGAAAACAAAAGCGCAAAGTGTCACCCATGGTAGTTTTTAAAGTTTAGCAGTTTGTAAAGAAGTTAGTTGTTTGTTGTAATTGGGTTATAGATGTGAATAGTGCACGGCATACTACCCTGTGAAACTGTGCTTGATGGCTCCCGGACTTGTCGAGTTGGGTAAAGAACCTCATTCGACCTCGGCTTTTTATTTGTGTCATCATGATTGTTCCATACATTGTGCCATGTTTGTCATCCTGTCTGCAAGAGCCCTGCAGAGGATGACAGACACTGCCTTTGTATTTTAAAACAAAAAAGAGGGAACTGTGGTGGCTAACAGCTGGCCTGGAGGCCTCACAGTTATAAATAATCCCAATTATGATTTTATAACTGAAATATAACTAATTATATAACTACCTCAATAATATAACTTGACCAGTCTAGGCTGTTAGGGAGCAGGTCTAGGCCATTGGGCACATGGGCACCTCTTGGCCAGTTAGCCAGGTGGCAACTAATTCAGCCAGTCAGGACTAACCACACAGACTTTCCAAACTATATAAGGAGAACAGCACTCAATTTGGCTATTGCCAAATTAACACAGAGTCTTGTGTTGTCCCTTTCAACTGCAGCAGGAGTCAGTCTCTTCCTCCAAGTAACAAGTGACAGGACGAGATGAAACAGCCACAAGTTACACCAGATTTAGGCTGGATATCAGGAAAAACCCCCTCATGGAAGGAGTTGTCAAGCCCTGATACAGGCCACCCAGGGCAGTGGTGAGGTCACCACTCCTGGGGGGATTTAATAGGTCAGTAGCTGTGGTCTTAATGACATGGTTTAGTGGTGAGCTTGGCGGTGCTGAGTTAAGGGTTGGGCTTGGTGATCTTAGAGGTCTTTTCCAACCTAAAGTATCCTATGATTCTATGACAGTCAGCCCCTTTGTCCCAGGCTCACACTGAGCCTTTTTGTGTTAGCACAGTGCCATGCTCCTATGTTGTCAAGAGTACCCAGTAAATTCAAAGGGATCCATCTCCAGTTTATTTTCAGGYAAGTACAGACTTCACTGTGCGGTCATTTCAAGATCAAATGAATACAGCTTAAAAATCTGTCAAATAAGTCTATTTTCAACCTATTAAATACATATAAAGTAATTAAAATCATCCAACTGTTAGTTATAAAAATCCTTAGAAATTCCTAAATTTGTCACCATATTTATTAGGATGTAAAATGATGCCTTTTTAGGAAAACAGCTCTCAAGTAACTTTGGAAAATATTCATTTCTATGCTCATATTCAGATAAAGATAGGGAAGTGCACCCGATTTATCAATGAAACTTGTAATCTTGAAGGAAAAAAAAAAGAAAAAAAGGATTCTTATTAGTCTAAGAAGCTGGTTTAAGTCAGGATATCAAGAAATACTATTATAATAGCATATTTTAGGCATCTGAGTAAATGAAAAATGCCTTTTGAAAAAAATGGACGAGCTCAGTAGACTGTCCAGCAGGCACTGAACTCTGTGTAGAAGAGATGAAACAGTAAAGCTGCAGAGCTCCAGTAACAATATCTACACAGATGTCTGTGAAACAGTGTTTGGAGACCACAATTAAATTGCTTCAAAAATAATTAGAAGTATTAAGAAACAATATGTCTATCTTCCTATAGCTGATTATAATATACATTTTTAAAAAAGGGAAACTTGGTTATTTTGATGATTTTCAACAGCATCAGGAAGTACTGTTACCATACACATTTAAAGATACTGCAGGCTGGAAAGGGAACAAAAGTAGGAAGAGGACTTGAACTTGGGTTCAAGTCYAGCTAAGAAATTGAGATTCTGTTTCAGAGCTCTTCAGTGCAAATTTGATTAGTTTTTTGGAAGAACTAGCTTACTGATGCTGGAAATCTGCCAATAATCTTGAATGTTGCAGAAGTTAAAATAAAATAGTTGAGGTGTGACCATTCAGCTTTATAGCACTTGTTAAGAGTACTGACACAGAGAGTTCACTTCTTGTGGCTTTCAAGGCCCAAGTTGGTGTTCCAGGCAGTGGTGTGAGGCACAGGGTACATCTCCAGCCATCCAGTGGTTCTTTACATCACTGTCAGCACATAGGTCCTGCCTTGGTGGGTTTGCATGAGTATGATTAATTAATTTGGCAGGTAATTAACCTGCCAAACCTCCCCATGTTTATATTTTGACCATCATCAACCACATCACAGGGCCCGTACCTGCTTGACCTGCTTGATCACAGTGCATGTTTCAGTTATGGATCATGTGAGAAATAGTGTCCATCGTTAAATTCCCCCCAAAGTTAAGCCATGAGCCCATGTGTATGTTACATCTCTTCCCTCATGGCCTGAGGCATCATGGGCCCAAACACCAGCAATAATTCACCCTTATGCTGCCAGTCCAGGTCCACCTGAGACACTTTAATCTTGGCAGCCCAATTCACCTGTCCACTCTTRAAATGCTCTTCAGTAGCCCAACTCCTGAGTATATGTGCATATGCATGACATACTTTTACAGCCAGCTTCTCTACCCTGGTAATGATGTTTTGCCACAGTTCAGCAGCCTGGTCTAGCCATCCCCACAGAACATTTGCTACCATCAGACAGTGCAGAGGTAGAGCACTGGCCATTTCCCTCATTCAGKGGTATCTAAAGCCAGCTGGATGACTTTCACCTCTGCAACCTGACTTGATGCACTTTGTTGCTCCATAACATCTGTGACTTGCCACATAGAACTCCATATAGTAGCTTCCTATTTTCCATGTAGCCCTACAACATGGCAGGAACCATCAGTAAAAAGAGTGCATCACTTTTCTTTTCCTGGTATCTGATTATATGGAGGGACTACCTCAGCACATGCCACCTTCTCCTCCTATGATGATGTTGAGTCTGAAATTTTCACCTTCAGGCCAGTTCATGATGACTTCAAAGGTCCCTGGGTGACTGGGGTTTCCTGTTTGAGTAAGTGGTGCAATCCACTTACTCTATGTGGCATCAGTGGCGTGATGTGTGGAAGAGTCTTTTCCTTTGCACATCCTGCCCAGCACTGGCAGTCAGGGAGCCAGGAGGAGCTGTGCTTTGGTGCCTGAAGTCCTTCAGGAGCTGTCAGGCTCTCTTTTTTCAGTTGGGGTGTAGGCCTCAGATCATTTTTATCCCTGACTCCAGAACCCCAGGGTTCATCCTATATTCTTCCAGAGACTCCAGGAAAGACAATCCTCCCCATTGCAGTGTAGAGCCATTTTTCACATCCTTGTTGTCCTGATTGGCCCTAGGGCTACCGCATCAACAATCTCCTGTTAGATTTGTTTAAAAGCTTGTTACTTAAAATCATTCTTTTTCTAGGTAACATGACAAAAAAGGTTTATAATCTGACTGCATTCTGGAATATGCACCTTCCAGAAACCCACAGCACCTAGGAAAGCCTGTGTTTCCTTCTTGGTGGTTGGTGAGGACACAGCTGTTGCTTTATTGATCACATTGGAATCTGATATCTCCGTATTGCCATTTTACTCCTAAAAACTGAATTTCCTGGACCCATCCCTTGACCTTGCTATGGTTTATGGCAAAATTACTCAGAAGGATTTCTATTATTTTTTTCCTTCCTCAAAAACTTTCTCTGCTGTGTTATCTAACACAATGACATCCTCAATGTATTTCAAGTGTTCTGGAGCCTCAGGCTTTTCCAGAGCAGTCTGGATCAGTCCAAGGCAAATAATGAGCCTGGGTTTTCAACCCTGGGGCAGTTGGTTCCAGGGGTGCTGGATGCAATACAATAAAAGCCCCCTGTGGCCTACACTCTGCTGCTGAAAACATGGAGAAAAGCACATTTGCAATATTGATGGTGGCACCACTTTGCTGTCCCGGACTCCATACTGGCAGCATGTGCAGCACAGCAGCACTCAGTGGTGGTCTGACTTCCTTCAGGCCGTGACAGTCCACTGCCAGTCTCCACTGGACTTAGACACTGGCCGTAAAGGACCACTAAAGGGTGTGTGAGTCTTGGTGGCAACTCCCTGGGTCTCCAGTTCAGGAATCATCTCATGGATGAGGATCACAGAGTCCTGGCTGGCGTGGTGTTATTGATGGTGCACTTTTGTGGTACTGATGTTTTAATTCTACCTTCAGCAGTCTTACAGCAGAAGGGTCCTCTGAGAGACCAGGTAAGGTGTTCAGCTGCCTAACTTCCTATGTGTCTACAGCCTCTCCCAAAAGCCTAATTTTTGGGTACTTGAAATACCCTCTCCTGAGGTAATCTAGGCCAACGATTCATGGGGTCTCTGGGCCAGTGACAATGGGGGTGTGTTTGCCATTCATTCCCAGACAGGTTCACTTCAGCTTTCAGTACAGTCACATGCTGGGATCCCCCTGTCACCTCAAAAATAGAGATGGACTCTGCCCCTACATATCTTGATGACATCAGGGTAAATCGTGTGCTGGTGTCAACTAAATCTTGATAGTTCTGTGGGACTGACATGCCAGGCCATTGTCCTTTTCCTCCACCTGGCTGGAGGAAGGGCCTCTCTAATTATGGTCATATTGTTGCTCATTTCTTGTGAATATAAAGTGGAGAACTTCAAGAGGATTGAGAACGACATCAAACTTTCTACTCCTTCTGAGGACTTGCTGACTGGAAACTGGAGCTGCATTTGTCCTTGAATTTCCTGTGGCGGTTCTTTTTCCTCTGAACTCACGTACCTGTGCTGCCAGCACAGAGGCTGGTTTTCCATCCCACTTCCTCACATCTTCTCTGTGTTCACACAGCAAAAACCACAGGTTACCTTGTGGTTTGTATCC
>QVAJ01000054.1:2610031-2625680 GCA_003546035.1 Mixornis gularis
GAACCCCGAGAGATTACCTCCAGCACAACCAGTTCTCTCAGGTACTGGGTACTTTCCTCTATGGTGTCACACCTGCCTGGGTGCACTACTAGATCATCCTTGAGAGAGTACCTTTCTCTCACACTTGACAGGAGTCATCTGCAAAGGCTGAGAGCTTCTGTCCTCTTTGCAATCCCTTTGTCAATGCCCACATCCTGGGACAGGGATCCCAGCTGCTTGGCCTCATTACCATCTAGTTTCATATTGTGGGCTGTGATATTGCAGCACTGGAGCAGCCAGGTCAGCAGGGGCTCTCCCAGCTGGCGGCAAAATCTCTTTGCAGATGTCACGGCTCACTCATGGATAGGGATCGGTGATTGTCTCTGGCCCTGCCTCTTCCTCCTGTTGTGAGGGTTCTGCTTCCTCTTCATCCCTGACTCAGGGAACTGATTGGGCTTTGGATTTCTTCTTCTTTACTGGGGCAACTTGTATTGGCACTGTGTTGTTCCTGTGGTTCACCTGCAGTTTGAGTGGTCCCACTGCCTGTTTTTCTGCTTTCCTTCTCTTCCCCCTGAGGGTGCAGTCTAGTATCACACAGTGTCCAATAAACAGTAGCCAGGGTCCAGGCACACTCTAGAACTTTCCTCCTCTCTGGAACTGCCATGCCATTTTTCTTTCAAATATTCTGCCACTTTAACAGTGTCCTGTAGTTGTTCAGGGGTGAATGGAAACCCCTCCAACAAGAGACAATACGAGACAACTCCCTCTGCCACAATTTCTCAACAGGTCCCTCTGCCACAATTTCTTGACTGGAAGAAACTCCTTCCCCCCAGAAGAAGGTCCTTTCTCAGAGAGTGCAATAGCAGGAAGTGATAGAGAATAACCTCCCTGTGTTGGCCATACCCACTCCCAGCACTGCAAAAATGAACTCTGGCCTACCCAAACCCAGTGGTTTTTTTTGGTCTGGTTTGGTTTCTCCACAAATTAAAAAACCCCCAAAAAACAACAAACAAACAAAAAACACCCGATCTGTGTCCTTTGGTTTAAGTAGCCTGGTTAGGGGGTTAAGATTGAAAATTTATTTCCTCTTATAATAGCAGAATCTGTTATATTGAGCATAATATTTTATGTCTGTAGTTCTTTCATGGCCAAATGTCTGCCTTTGGTAACAGGCTGAATAGGGCTGAAATTAGGAGAAAACCTGTCAACTGCATTTCATCACTGAACATCTGGAATAAGAAATTAGGTTTAAAGCACATTATTTGTAAATAACATCAGAGTTTACACATTTCTTACCATTAAGATGGAAGAATTTGAGATACATGGCCTTGCCTTGTTGCATGAATATATGCTGTAAGAGGAATGGCTACTATCCAGTATCAGCCCTGGAAACACACTCTGTGCAAAGCAGCTGAAGTTTCAGAATGGGAACTGGGGTTTCTAAAAGCTCAGGACTTCTCAGTTGGCTGCAGTGATGTATGTCACATGTCCTCAACTGTGTATTCAAACTAGAAAGAGGGTTTAACATTCAGGTTGAGATGGAGAAGGCCCAAGAAACTCCCTCCTTCCCTCGCACCATTATGCATTTTCATATTGTACACTGATCATTTAAATCAGCACTCACAAAAATGAACTAATGCACTTGTTTGAGACAAGGCAGCTGGGCAGATGCTCTACAAAGCTCTTCACAGAAACTGCATCTCGTGCCTCCTCTGTTACAGCCATGATAGTCTCAATTACTGTCAGCCATGCACAGTGTTGGCAGCTCTGGGACAGCACACTTCCAATGATCAACTCTCTGTATCCTCAATAATACATGAGGCCAATTTCCTACTATTGACTGGCAGGTGCAAACTCCCTGCATCATGCAGTTCGTGTGCACCTGCGATTCTCTTTTGACTCTCCCCCCGCTCTATCAAAACTTTGCTTTATCACAACTTAAAAAAGGTAAACATAAACCCTGGCTTTAAACTTCCTGGCATTTGACAGCTTTGACACCAAGTGATGGAGAGTGTCAGCTAATTAAAAAATTAATTTCTTTTTCAAATGCCACTCTTTGTTATGAAAATTTCTGCTCAAAATGCAGCCTAGATATTACCCTGTAGAGAAAGAACCCAAACTGTAAAAATCATAGTGCTGTATTTAATTATGAATCAGAGAATTTTACAAAGAACAGTAAATTGCATAGTGAAAGCCCATTTTCTGTGATGGAGAATACATTAAAACAATCTTTTCAACCCCAAGCAATCCATGCTTGCTACAATTGCTAATTTTAGACACAAACTTCTTGAACTACAGGTTTCCTGCTTTGGCATGCATTTATGTTAATTGTTTGCCCCCCAGATCAAATGCCTACTATGACTTGATGCAAGTCACACACAGGTCCAAATCCTTAAACTGGAGCAGAGCAAAACTGCAAGCTTAGACATTTCAAAAGCCCGTAACCAACAGCAAGATGCATTCCTATTGCAGGAGCATTTATACAATTTCCAGACATTTATTTTCCTTTAAACTTAGATTTTAATTTCCTCAGCTGTTCTTTTCTGCACTATCATGGAGAACAGTTTCAAAGTATGTCACCACGAGGGAGTGAGGAGTGAACTAAGTCTGAATGTGTGGGGAGATTGGTCTAGGTGGGAGTACCTGCAGGTCCAAGAGAAACAGAGCTGATGAAAGCTGATGAAAGACAGGTATGTATGACTGGTTAATGCAGCAGTGGGAAACCAAACATTGAGCTTCAGGAGTAGGAGGTATGTGAGGGAAACCTGAAGTGCTGACATGAAACCAGCAGCTGAAGCTCTGTGACCATATTGTCAAGGAGTTATATCTATAAAAGGTGAATTAGTCAAAGAATGTGGATGAGGAAAAGCAGCACATCAAAAGAATGAATAGGGAGAAGAAACAGGAGAGGACGACATGGCAAACAACTTCTAATTAACCTTTAATTGCCAGTATCAATGGTGTCCAGGAAATGAAGAGTTTGGTCACGTAGACACTGCAGGCTGAAGTGGAAAAAAGGAGAGAGCGACCCTTTACATTGAGAGATGCTGGGCCAACTCCATGGCATGTCATCAGCAACATGAAGTTGGGAAGAGATGGGGAATGGGGTGGCTGCTGGAACTGTGTGAATGTAACTGTGGTTTTGAGCTGTGGGCTCCCTAAGCATGTCAGGGGAAAGTATGTATCTGCATTGTGAAAACACTGAACAGACTGCTTCCAGCATTATAATCCACTATAATTCTTCCCCAATTCTTTTCCAATCCTATCTTCCCAAAACTGCACTCTGCCTCAGCAAATTGCAGTGACTGCACTTTTCTTCTAAGAGGGATACTTACTTCTAAAAACATAGTGCAGAATGACTTGTCTTTTACACAAATCCCAGTCCTTAAAAAAAAAAATCTGTAAGAATTGAAGATACATTTGGTAGATACCCAATTTCTCAGTAAATCTTTTATTTAAGCAATCCAGGCCCTTCCCCATTTCTTCTTCCCTTTTCCCAACAGATGTGTTCAGGAACACTCAGTCTGAAGAATACAAACACAGTGTAGGAAAGGACTTGCTTTAGTCACCAGGCCCATTTCTGCTGATCATGCCACTATCTCATTACTATAAACAACAGACTCCTCCTGATACAAGTACACTTGCTTGTTGAACTTGTTACATATCCCAGGGCTAGAAATCCTATGGGGAAAGAAAATATTGTTCATTTTTTTCACTGTATTTGTTCAAGACGCAGCAAAAAACTTCTTTTATGAATGTAACTCAAGGATAGACGTGACCAGCAGTCAGGTTCTGAGATCTAAATTTTTGCAAGTGATAGAAATGGTCACTGCATCATACTGCAAATCAGCAAGGTTAGTCATATAATGTGACAAAAACACCACTGGAAAAGAGATATATTTTATTTTTTTTATTTTTTTTAAGCCAGTATCTTTCACTGTTACCATTCGGTGAGAAGGTGGCAGAGGCTTGGAGCAGACTGGGAGTTGAGGTGCAGATGCAAGTGGGTCAGTGTCAAATGAAGTGTTTCTGCCACAAAGCACTCCATCTGTTTTAAACCACAAGTCAATTAAACCACAGTTTGGGATCCCTGGCTGCTGAGCACAGAGTTGCAAAGCTTTTCATTATGTTCTGTGTAGTATACATGCATGTGTAATCTAACAATGATGAAAGGAATAAGTTTTCCTTTATCTCCTTCACTTCATGCTTCTGGATTACCTTCACATGAAATATCTTAGCATCATGCGGTGCATTTGCTGGCAGCTCTTCCTCTAGTTGGTAAAGCCTTTGCTCTCAGGGACCAAATTAGCTGATAGACTGTATGCACAAATTACTTCCTCATTCCACTGTGGGTTTAATTGCACTTGGATTTAAAATACTAAGTTATAATACAGCAGCTCTTCCAGTTAAAAGCTCATTGCTATTATGAAAAATACTTAGGTATTCCTACAAAGAGGAACAATTGTAAAAACAGGGTAAGCAAACTCTGTACTATGAGTTATCAGCAGGAATGTAACAACAGCCTCTCAGATTAATCAGCCTTAGTGGAATCTGAGTGCTCTCACATCCAATCTAAATATAGACCCCAAGTAAACTAATGATTTTCTATGAACCCACAGAAAGTTAGATTTTATTTTCTGAGAACAGTGAGATGCCTTATTCTTTTTTGGTTGTTTATGAACAGACAAGTTGCTTTTGGAATAAAGCCTGCCAAATCTAACAGTTAGAAACGGACTTCAGAATCAGTCTGGAAAAGGAAAACATGTTGGAATATTTATGGCATAAGGCAGGATTGGCTCTTTAACAGAGGCCACCTACACAAAGCAGCATAGACAAACTGCAAATAGTGAAAATGGGTTCACTCACAAACTATTTTAAATTGTGATTTTAAATTGTCTTGTTGTGGCAGGAGAATCATACTTAATCAATAAGCATTCTTAGCCTTGCCTCTGTGCATTATATTTTCAGTGAGATCAATTTTGAGTGACGAAGGCATTTAAAAGGAATTCACCATTTTCAACAAGCAGATATTTTTGCTCCCGTGCCCCCTCCCCCTGCATGTTATGGAACTTAAAATACTAAAATCCTGCACAAAGAAACACGATGTTTTCATTCACTTGCCCATCACAGCACTCAAGCAAAAACAACAACACAGGATTTCAAAGACAGAGGCTTCAGAATATCTAATAGAGCAGTGCTTAGAAGTGTGTTTAATGCAGGAAACGTGCATAACCAGCTCAGATATTACCACCAAAGTAGACATTTGAAATTGTGTACAAAAAAAAAAAAAAAAAAAAAAAGGACAAGAAAAAAATCACACGCAGGCTGGTGGGCAATATTAAGAAGGTACAAGGCTTGCAGTGTATTAAATGTGCAAAACTGACAACAGGCAACAAGCATTCACATCTTGTTGAATCATAAATTTGTTTCTTTAAAACAAAATAGGCTGACCAGTGCTTCTGATTTCACCAACAATATGTTGCTCTTCAGGTAGGATACAGCCAAAAGGTTATACGAGCTGCAAAAATAAACTCTTTCAAAGTTATTATGTAACAACAGCTTGTTTAGGTCCAAGGCTTTCTGCAGACCATTCAATTGATTGGCATTCTTTTAAATATACAAACAGAAGGATCGAAGTAACTGTCACATAAGAACTCTGCCATCATCTTATCTGTCAAATAAAAAAATCCAGGATGATCCTTCATGAGCAATGCAGCTAACACATATTTCTTTGGACAAATACATATTCACATGTGCTCGCAAAGTATTTCTAAATAGACTTTTCAAAAAGTATTTTTAGAGTAGTGCAATTTAACTTTATCTGCAATTTCAACCAGTGAGAGGTAATCCAGAGAGGACCACAGCCCCCTTGAGGATGCAGTCCTGTCGCTCTCCCCTGGGCAAAAAATCCCCTTTAATGTCACTGGGAACTATAATGAGGAGCTGTGCACAGGTAGTCCCTCAGGAATGAGTCTCTGCTCACTATGTGGGGAGCTGAGTGTGGAAGTCTGCATGCAGCTACCAGAATATATCCCCAAGTACTCGTTATGCAGTGGCCACTAAGACATTTGAAATGTAAATGTTTCTCATCTATGTTCCATGTAATTCACAAGATAATGCAGTTTCCATGCAGTATGGAAAGATCATATCAGAAGAACTGACATTATTAACTAAGGAAAAACCCTGGTATATCAGTTTTACCACAACTTCAATTTCTTCCTCTACACGGTATTTCACATTGGTAACAGGTAATGTTATAGAATAAAGCACATTAATATGATCTTGTGATTTGGATGAAAAACCTTTTCTGCAAGATATCCATATTAAAATAGTTATGTGCACAAAAAGTGTTCATAGCATGACACCCAAAGCAGCAAGGAGTTAGTCTGATCCATTAGAGCTAAGCTATGTAGTACAAATAAAGGCGACTGGTACATGTAGAAAAATATGATAGGCAGTCAGTTACAAACCTGGCAGTATTTTCAAACAGAGATTTTTAGGTCTTACAATGGAATGATAAAGACAGCAGGAACTGCTTTTGGGAACTCCAGAAAGAGATTTGCACTTGGTGTTTCTCACTGTCTTACAAGCAGCCCTACCACATAGAAAAATGTTGCACCAGGAGTTAACATCAGGGTCTGAAATTTAAAAAAATCTGCTAAAACTTAAGTGCAGTAGGCTTCACTCCATTGTATTTCTCTTGCAATATATAAAACATAGAAAATTGTAATGATGGCTTACTGGATAAAAATATTAATGCTCACAAATAAAATCTGAGAAATTTTTGCGTCAGATTTAAAGTTAAACATTTTATAGGTTTAGTTGGGATGATTTGACTATCTCATGTATTTTTGACCACCAAGTAGCAGTATATAGTCTCCATTTTAGAATGACTCATTTAATGTGCTACCTTGTTTCTAACAAGGCTTTAAAATGGCAAAAACCCTACTTGAAGCAAATGTCTTTACAATGAGAAATAGATTTTCCATGAGAAACACCTTTTAATACTGTTACAAAATCTCCCCAGCAGATAAAAAGACAAGATAAATAAAAAGCTTAGAGAAAGGAAATGCTTCTTAGGCTTGCTCTTTTATCTTCCCCTGGCAGATGCTGGTCTCCTCAACGCATGAAGTTGGCTAGGCAGGATTGTTTTTCTTTCTCTTGCTTGGGCTGTGAGTAGGATCTTGTTTCAGTTCATGGTATTGCATCTGTTTAAACACAAAGTTCAGAAAGAAAGTTGTCAGGTGGCACTTGTTAGGAAAAAAAGAAAGATTTTTTTTTTTTCCTTCCAGGGGATAAAAAGTTAAGAAAAAAGAAGACTTTTCCCCTAAAAACAACACAGGATTTGCAGATGTGATTCACCAACAACAGAATGACAGATCTAAAATAAGAAGGAAAAACAACAGCAGGAAAATCCTACTAGATAATAAGACTGCATGCTGATGCGAACTTAGAAAAGACTACTCTTTTTTCTTGTTTTCTCCATGAGCTCTAGCAGACAATAAGCATTTTCATCTTGACCACGTTGGATACCATTCTTTGTAATGTTTCTTAAAAACTTGGTAATTTCTAAATGCCTACCACAGAGGGTATCAGATACAGAGACAGTGTTTGCATCCATATCTCCTACTTAATACCAGCTCTGAACTGAAACTAGAAATATGGGAAGTCTATAATCTTTGGGACAGTGGATGTGATTTATGTGCTTGATGCAATCTTAAATCTTGCATGCTCTCTGGGGATTGTGTACTGCATCATAAAAGCTTGTAATTCACAACCACCTTTTTGTTTGTTTGTTTGTGGGGTTTTTTTTTTGGTTTTTTTTTGTTTTTAATAAGCACAGTTGAACTGCGGCCACAGCAAAAGCTTTCACCTGTGGAAAAGAAAGGCCAGAGTGCTCTCAGAGTGCTGTCACAGGACACTGGGCAACGCTGCCTGCTTCTTCCATTATTTGACCTTCCTGTTCCTTCTCTGCTTGTGCTGAGAGACTCAGCTCCAGCACTCCCTACATAGTGCCCTATCTCAGTCAGATTCACATCGTGCTGGATGCTGTTTCTAACACAAGCTCTAGCATCTGCTACCATCTCACAAATACTTGTCCTTCTACTGATTGCTCCTATGGATCCTCAGAGACACAACCAATGCAGGAACTTCTTTCTCATTGGAAAAAGATGTAGCAGCCTCCTTATGGTTACAGACTGTCCTCAGCTTGAGTTTGCAATTTCTTTTTGACAAAGAATATAATAGTAAATCAAAATAACTGCTATAAAAATTCTTAAAAAAAAATCAATTAAAAATATATACACACCACTTGCACGTCAGAAGGGACTCTGGACAGAAAGTCAAGTAGCTCATTGTTATCGATTGCATATGGATTTCGAATCTTCTTTGTAAATTTATTGATGCCTGCAAAAGTGAAAGTTCAAACATTACCATCATAAGATATAAGATATCAAAAGATACATACTTTTGGCAAAGTTTTCAAACAGATTTTGGGATCCATTCTGAATCCTGACAGTAGCACCAAATGAGTGCATGAATTGTAAACTTGGGCTCCAAAGGTTGGACTCTGCTTCTGTGGTTCCCTGTTTCAAAATGCAAAAGTTCTAAGGATATTTTCAAGTTCCTTCGATATATTTTTTTGGAAAGTAACAACAACTGTGATTATTATGAGGAAGTTGGAAAAAGCAGACACGTAAAAAGTATTTAATTTCTGTAACAGAAAGCATAAGCAGAAACGGGCTTAATTGGAGGACACAATATTCATAGAAGATTCAAGAAGATTCAAGGAAAGTATTTTTCATGCTAAGGACAGTGAAACATATGGGAAGCAGTGAAGTCTGCATCATATGAAGGCTTTAGAGGAGTTTGCACAAATCTCTGTGTGGGAATGACAGATAGAGATGAGCTGATGGCAGTGAAGAGAAGACAGGATATGTCTCCTTTAGATATCATGGTCTTATAATGCCTATTGACAATTAGTGTTCAGAGGCACCAAGAAAAATCATCCACAAAATAATCAGAAAGCAGGCTTTCAAATTAGACTTATTTTCTTATCATTACATACTGAGTCAGATTCATACACTTTGAGAATCTGGTTTGTGGGCTCTGGGAACACCTGTCTAAGATATGGACAGGAACAGTGGAAACTGCATTGACTTTCATGTGAGCAGGAGAAAGCCAGGACACTATTAAAAACATGCCTTTCTGTGTCATTTATCCAAGCTCTATCAGATATAAGATAACATAGTTTATCTTTGGCAAAGTATTTGGTGCCTAGACTTTTCAGAAAGCTTTAGCAAGGACATAAACCCTTCGGATGAGGCATGCAAGATTCAGTGTCAACAACACCCACGACCACTGCTCATTGCATATGGCCATTGGACCATCCATGGATGAATTCAGGTGGTATGATCTCACTTTATCACATCTGATAAAGAAAAATAGCAAGCAGCACATGAAACCTTGAGAAAGGAAAAGGACTGCACAGATGAGAGAAGACACTACAAGAGAAGCAGAATACAGCCAGGGGATTGGTCTTTTCCAACAGTTTGAAAATTTTCAGATTAAAATAAGAATATTTTTTTCCACAAAACAGCTGTATCTGTGACCAGGACTCAGCACCTCATCAAGTGGGATTAGGATGGAAAGGTGGTTTGTGCTCCATCCCACCCAACACACCACATCTTCAAGGACTGGTAGTCTCCACTGGGAGAGAGACAACCAGGAAAGGATGGAGAATTTCTTGCTAGGGCAGGCTGAAACAGGCAGACCCTAGGTATGCACAGAAAAAAGATAGCTATACAAAAGATGACGCATAATATGAAGAAATTTTCATTTAAAAACTCTGCCTTCCAAGGAACAAAATGGGCAGATGCTGCTACAGACCAGCTCAACGTTCCTATGGAATTAAGTCAAAAAAGAGAAATCAATGGTTTCCACAGGCAGGATGGAAGAATAGGATGAAGAAATATACACACGAGAGGCCTGAAACACGCAGTGATGGAGAACAGAGGTAGGTGTTTGGAATACTGCAGCTGCTCAGAGCTATGCTCAGCATGACATGGCTCTGTGAGAATTCATTTCACCCTGAGGAGGTCTGGATTGTGGAACCTGCATCTATGCAGTACCTGTCTGGTCTCCTGTCATGAAGCAAGAGAAAAAGGTTCCTAAAGAAGCGATCCACATACACTTCCTGAGTCAGAAGTCACCTGAACTGAAATGCAGGAGAAAAACGTGGAGTTGAAACCTCCAGTGAACAAATGGGCTTGAAGTTCTATCTACATAGCCTACGTAACTTGAAGGCAAAAGAAGGAAGAGACAAAGAGAGTGCAAGGTGCATTTATAATAATTTATGCTTATGCTACCTATCCATAGTTTGGAAGTTGAGACTCTGCCTTACCTGAAACAGAGATATTTCTGTGGGAGTGTGACACTTCCAGAGGTATGAGTCATGAGCTTTTAAAAAAACAGTTCTGGCTCTACAGTTCTGTGGATCTTGGAAGGGTATTATAATATCAAGTTATTGTATCAAACCTGATGTAAAAAAGCAAGATGTCAGACCTGTCTGAAAAATGACAAAAAAAGACACAAACAAATACTTCAAACTCTCTGTTTGTGTACTAGAAGAAATGAAATTTTGGGAACAAACTAAGAGTTTGGATTACACTTAAGTGATGCATGGTATGGAGGAATAAGTAAAAGTCAAAGACAGGTAAAGAAAGGAAGCCCATATGCTTTTATTAGTTCTGTAGAAATGAACTTTTGTTCATATCCTCTTTATTGCTTCTGCTGTCATCATTTGAGAAAATATTCTAAGAAAACTACTAATACCGCTGATAAACAAAAAGTAAATTCTTTGGAGTCAGTTCAATGATTTTATGCTGTCTCCTGAATTCAAAAGTTTTTCACAGAAGTGTGATTGCTATTCTCTCTTCAGAAAGAAAATCTAGTCCCCAATGTAACTGAGACTGTGCTCTTCGTAAGTCTGTGCTAATGGGTAAGGGTACAGCTGCTGGTGGTGTATGAAAAGATATACAAATGAAAATCTGGAGCATTATTTACAACAAATCTGCTAACAGTAGCTTTTTAAAATCAGTATAAAGAATGGATATAAGCACATGTAGTGAAAGTTTGGATCAATCATAATTCCATTTCCCTACCTGCCCAGAGTTTCTGTCCATTATCAACCAGCCAAATACCACCTATTCCTTTCTGTCTAACTAAAGGTGACCCCTAAACAGGTTTCTTGCTGCTATGTTTGCACAGACTTTCACAAGATAAAGTACTGCAGTAAAAAAGGCGTACTGTCCTAAATGCACCATATAGATTGAAATACCTCTGTTTGTGTATAAGTGGTGAAAATAAATCAGAGTAATATCTAGACAAAGCTACACTTTGATATATGAAGAATCCTCATGGCTACATGTTTATAGTATGATTAAGTCTAGAATGCCAGCCAAGAAAAATGCATTTTGCAGGTGGGCCTAAATATTTGCATCATTGCAATTTTTAACTAACATGCCTAATTCCATCATAGGGCAGCTTCATGACCATAAATACCAAAAAGTACTGTCAGTGTAACTCATCCATTAAAAAACAGGTTTTTAGAGGGGTACAGACAGTTTAAAATGGCTTTACTTACCCCAGACAAGGACAATGTATCTCAGTGGAATGAAATACAGGATGACGGTGAACACAGAGAGGGCAACAATTGCCAGCCAGCTCAGAAATGGAACAGTCCAGTTGAAAGTACTAAAGAAAAATTAACAAAAGTCAGAACTGAGGTCAGCCAACAAAGCCAATAAAAGAGCAAAGAACAATGGGAGAAGTGTCTGTTTCCATGACGGAGAACAAACTGAGTCTACTAATGAAGGCACGGATGTATTTGTCATTCATCAGGGAGAGCCTGGGCTTGGACCCACTGTCAGTGGAAATGGAAGGAGATACTGGCTTTGCCCACTTGCCTGGTGAATTTCACCTCTCCCAGCCCAGTAGTTCACATCTGCCAGCGGAATCACTGCTCTTCCTTTCAGAAATCTGAGTGCCTAACCCCTGTCTCAGCATCAGGCAAAACCCACAGAGCTCCCTACTCCCCAAAGGAAATTGCACAGGCAATCTACATTCCTTTCTCAACACCATGGTAGAATAGGATACAACAGTTGGAAGAGTACTGCTAAAGCTTTCTTGTTTTATCTCCTCCCTATTTCACTGTAAGGACAGTACAAGCAGTTAAAGGATGAACAGGGACATTCTGTCTGAAGTATAGGTGCACTCCTCAGCCAGGTGCCTTCCAGCTCTGGGGGAAAAGGAAAAGGCATGACTGTGCAAAGGTGGAAACTCATCCATGAGCTTAAGAAGGAGAGGGCTAAGGAAAGATAAAAGGAGGGGATAGAGCAGTTAGTCATGAAGACAAGAATAATACAACAGCAGTGGTGGAGGGAAGAAATAAAAACCCTCTGGATGTGAGAAGAAAAAAAAAGATAATAAAACCCCCTGAAATAAATAAATGTTATGTGTCTATGAATAGAGGAAGACAATTTCTGAGACCCCATCAAAGTTTCAGAACATTACCTTTCCAAAAAAAGTCACAGATAAAAACATCTGGGACTAATTGGTCCCAGACTCTATTCTGATAAAACTCTGATGGTCACCACATTCTGCAAAATTGAGGTGTGAGGAAGGGAGAGTTAATGGATCTTGAAAAAGGGTGCTGTGGCTCTCCAAGCTCTGTGTTCAATGAAGAGAGAAAGACCAGATGATAATTTTATACACATGTCCCATAGGAACACTGGTTAAGGGGAACTTGGCTCAGTGGATTTGTTCCATGAAGGCACCACCATTTCAAAAGTGTTGCATGACATTTATTCAGACGGAAAATGTGGCTTTAAATCTAAATAGTCTCATGATACACTTTAAAGTATTACTACTAGCTATATTTTCAATCAATGTGATTACATTATTTTGGCTTCTCTAGATGTATAATTGCAATTATCTGAATTGCAAGACATATTTTTCATAATGAGCTTTGGTTTCCTGTGTTTATTGTCTTATTTTTGCCCTGGCAATTTTGACATGTCTCCACAAACACTATGCTAGTGTCACTTAGTGTAGGACCCCTCCTTTTATCCTCAGGGGACACCTGCTCTTTTCCCCTTTTCTGTACACATTTGGGATGAACAGAAGGTTGAGGGTCTGTTCATGTTCCTATGACTCGGCTTTGTGCAATGGATCACAGACATACCACGATGTGTGGGAGCATGGCTCCTCATTTAGCAAAGCTCCTTATGGGCTGTGTTAACACAGCATTCAGTACAGGTTTCCCATTATAGTTTTAGGGGCAAATTACAAAGATTTATAGTCTCACTCAGTTTACAAAATTCTGTAGCTTTCATCCAGTATATAATAGAACAAACCCTACCTCCAAAATGCACAATTAGAACTACTTAATCATCAAGACAACTTTCACGAAGAGCCTTTTGATAAAGGACTTTTTTCAGAGACTGGCTCATTTTTCTAACTGGAGAACTTGTGTGATACAATATGCTTGCACCTGCCTCTCCTGCTGTGAACACAGCCTGCTTGGAACTGTCCCTATGGGAACACTTTCCCAGGCTTTCCTGTTAGGGACTTTGCTCTTAAATGCATAAATGGCAATCTCCCCATCATCAAGACAGAACAGGACAGCATTAGAGATGATCCTCAGGATTCCTGCAGACTGACCTTCACCCAAGGCATAGGTTTCCTAAAATTCACCTCTGAAAGTGAATTGGGTAGTGGTGAGATGCTCTTGGCTTTCAAGTTGCAGATCACCAAATCAATTCTCTCCATGCTTTGCAGCTGACAGCTGGAAGGTGTCTTTTTGGAACCTGTCTGACCTCAAGTTATAAACCTCGTGCTGCTCTCCACTGACCATGCCAGAAATACACAATTACATTTCCTGCAGTACATCTCAGAACCTCTCTTTCTTAATGTCTAAATTTGTTGGTGATTTTTATATATTATGTATTAGGTGTTACAAATTACAAACACTCTAAAGGACAGGTTTTGCTGACCTAAAAATAAAACTTCCAGCAAGGGAACATATGTACATCCTTGTCCTAGGCTGACTATGGTGCCTGTATCCCCAGTCGTCTGTTCTGTGTGTGCTGTGTGTTCTGTACCTTTAAGACTGGTTCTGAGCGTGAGCAGGGAAAGAAGAAGTGTGCAGTTTGTTTTGAAAAAACAGTGTTCACTCCTTTGCATCTTCTCTTCATCCTTGGGTGTTTGTCGGATGCATGGACAGCATCAGAGAGAGAGGTTATTCTTTTCCTTTTAGTTAGTTTATCTGGCTGAGGCAAAGAAGCTTCCTGGACTGTTTTTTTCGTTTTTTCTTGGGACTGTTTAAATCTGCTCTGGACTGAAAAACCCAGAGGGGCACCAGGAGCTGCAGCTGTGGCCCACCGGGCCTGGACCCGGCATTTTCCAGCACCAAAGGGACTGGGACTGACAAGAGACTGAGAGAGCTGAGCTAACTCACAGCAAGGACTTCTCTCAGTTTTGCCATCTCTCTTTGGACCAGTGAGAGGTTTTATTGTTTCATATTATTCATTCCTTATGCTTGTGAGCATTTTGTTTGTTAAATAAATAATTTTTTCCACTTTTCTCCGAAGAATTTCTTTTCCTGGACTGACTGGGGGTAGGGGCCATTTAGGTTTGTTCTCCAGAGGAACCCCATTCAGAGGTTTCCTCCCAAATTTGTCCTAAACCAGAACAATCCTTAAAATATGAAAACCCTATTCAGTTCCGCTTATTTCCTTTATCACAATTGCATTTTTTATTATCATTTTTAAATAACAATCTCACAACCTCTTTCTGTTTTACTTAAAAACTTCTGATTTTGGTCCCAATTAATATAATTCTAAACTCCAGAATTAATATGACAGAATTTCCACTGACTGAGGGCTGCCATAAAGCAAAGTAAATATAGATGAGTTTGAATGATGGACTCCCCCGGAATAAGTAAGTAAAAGTCTAACATTTTATATCTCCTCATGGAAACGATATTAAAGAGTATTGGAGAGCATTCCAGCACCTGTGTCAGCACTTACTTCTTGATCCTTTCACCAAAGGAAGCGATTTCATCTAGGATATTCTGCACAGTGACACACACCTCCTGAATGGCATAAAGTCTATTCATAAATCCTTTCTTTTCACTGTCCTAAATAAAAGAATAGGAGTAGTTGAGTAAAAGAATTTCTGACTGTAGGAAAAGGATTATGTTGCCATCAGTTAAGTTTCAAAGGGTCCTGTGTTACAGATTCATGTAMACAGAACTGGTAAAACCTGGCAATAAGAAAATTATTTCTTGTCCTGTAAACAGTGCTTATTGCAATACGTATGGTTTGGTATATATACTGAGCTCCACACAATTTTGTCTGTCACTGCATTAGTTTCTAAAGACATATTTGAATAAGCCAGGTCTCTAGGTTTCAAACATGCTGAAGGTACCAACCTTGTATGTTGTGTGCTCTTTCAAGTGACAAGAGTCATAAATTGAAATACAGGCAGTTTGTTGACATGCTGGCTCTTGAGCTGATGTTGGCACCGGAAAATAAAAATTTCTGGTGGAAGGCTCTGAGCAAGAAACCAGAAAAACTCAGCTCCCATAGAGAGAGAGCTGTTCTCCCCC
>QVAJ01000054.1:2630273-2683286 GCA_003546035.1 Mixornis gularis
GTCCTACTAGTAACTTCTAATTTGGAGAGAAAGGCACAGATCATAAGAGGAGAGTTTTGAGAATAGAAGCAAATGCTGAATTTTTTAAGACGGTGCCTGGGAAAAAAACTCCAGATGGATCTTCCCAAAACAAGCCTCATTGCCCAAGCTGGTATGATAGACCACCCCTGCACACACCATAGCAAAGCCAGACTAACTTGTGATAGACACAGAGAGTGGATACAACGTCAGCACTGTCACTTGGCCACCAGAAGACACATGAACTCTTTGGGTCATGGATTACCTGTTGTAAGGCCCCAATAAAAGGACTTTACAGTGGTTCCTCTACTCTAGGTTAGATGCACAGGAAAAATGGAAACCAGATACTCTCAAGAGGTCAAAACAGGACAGAAGTTCACTGGAAAACTTTAGAAAAATCAGAGAATTTTGACAAAAGACTTTGTACAACATCCAACCAATATAAGACACTTGGGCATTAACTTGGCCCATCCAACTTAGCAAACTTAAAACCTGTTCAATGTTAAGTTACTTAAAATGTTCCAAGAAGAGGGAATTGGAAGAAGAAMGTGAGAAAGACAGAAAAGATATAGAAAAGCACACATGTAGCTCTCAGCTTCTGGGTTCCAGTGATGCTCRGATAGAAATGCCAAGATAGAAACTCCAAGAGCAGGTAGGGTGAAGACATATGCTGGCCTCCTGCTTGGCCTTAAATACCCCTTGGCTTCTGTGGGCCCTCCTCCCAGGTGTGTCATTTGGCTGGCCATCTGGCCACTGAACAGTTGGCTTAAGGTAGAGTGGAGCCCTATCTCCAGTGTGCCATGGTTGGCACCTCTGCCAGGCCGTGATACTGGCTCTGAGAATGAAGGGCAWGGCCTGACACTATCCCCTACACACAAGCATCTAAAAGCACCTCAAACATCAAGTCTTCTAGGCTCTGTCACATGTGGCAGCAAAAGTATAGCCCTGCTGCTATCAGTAAAGAACCCCTCTAATCATCCTTGGCTTTTAATAACAAGCAAAAAAAAAAATCTCTATTGCTTAAACAGAAGCTTCTGTGAGAAAACTCTTCAGATTATTTCAACTAATAATTGGTGTCCAAAGTAAAGTCCATAAATAGGCACCCACATCATCCCTCATCAGGAGACTGAGCTAACACAGGGCTCTTACACTGGCAGACTTCCCCTTGTAGACTGATGAAATAGATCCACAAGTAGTTGGTAGTAAATGCATTAGTCATTTACTGGGAGGAGTCATTAGTACTGCCCAGAAAAACATAAAGACACAGACTGTGAAATACTGGTTTATGGTCTGATCACTGCTCAAAACCCTAACTCAGTAAGTACCTTCCAAACCCTAACCACTGCTTTCTGTGAAGCTCAAAAAGAAAAAGATAGTAAGCCAACACTGTTTCAGGTCTGGAGGTATTTGATCTCCTTAAAGTCTTCTGAATGTCTACCAAAAGGCATCAGATCTGGTGACAGACACCCAGTTAAGTTTTTATTTTATCAAATGTGGGAGATAAGAAATCCTGTCCACTTCTAGTGAGCAACAGAAAGCACTCTGGGAAAGGTTTGACTAACTGTGAGGTGAAAACCAGGTTCTGTACCCAGAGAACGGGTTGCATGGCAGGTGTGGTTGCCTTGTGCGTGAGGCAGTGGTGGTTTGGGGAGGTGCATGGACACCACGTGATCAGAGAGCTGGCTGAGTAGAGGGACATGTGAAGACTGACACTGCAGGGGCAGGCAACCAATGCTGGTTTAGTTAAGCTTAGAGCATAGAAAGACTTGGCTTGCTACAATAAACCGTCTTCTTCAGAGCAAGCAAGAAGTAGGGCTCTGTGTCTTTATTCCCCATTGCTACAATCAAATTCTCAGGTAAATAGGAGGAGGACAGACAACCATGATGATATTGTTATTTTAAAGCTGACTGTGGAAGCAGGTCTTGAGGTAAGCTAAATGGTCTGTGGGATCTGGAGAGGTGCATGATGTGACCATTTCACCTCAGACATCAAATCTCTGSGTTATGTAGATAACCAGAACTGAGCTTTCAAACTTTGGGCTTCAACTTCACCCATGTTACTGGGCACCACACCTTCAATAGCCACATTTTTCAGATACTATCAGCTGTTTACAAATGCTCAATATGTTGTCTTTAAAATCTATGTGCTAGAATGTGTCTTTATGTGTGCACAGTGATGAGGTCTGAAAGTAACTGCTCATGCCTAATTGGAAATCAGGCTGAGGATTTTAAAATATGGAGAAAACCACACAATGAATACCACATAGTAATGAAGAGTAGGGTTTTACAAAGAGAAATTATATTTGTGGTCATGATTATTAAAGAAAGAAGCAATAAACTGTTATTGCCTCGTAAGATTCCATATTTAAAACAGCAGACAGTAGGCACAACAGACATTATATAAACATGTGGAGTAAAATACTGAAGAGTCGGTAAAGAACTGTTAAAGAGACTTGTTTCACCATTGCCCAGCCGTTGGTAAGATCTGCAGCTGAAGACCTGGTGTGATAAGGGGCCATGAGCATCCATTGACAATAGGCTGTGAATGCCCACGATAGTGGCAGTGAATGTGCCCTGCTGTTAAAGGTGAGTGAACTCTAGGGCCAACTAACTGGGTATATCACCTATCACGAGAATATCACGGGAATATCCCGTACCGTGTCCATGGTCACAAGCTGGAGTGGAACCAYCCAGCTGCTGCCATAAAGCACCACTTAGCCTCTACATAAGTAAATGCACAGCGAGTTTGTCAGAGCCCTCCTCACCAACAAACGAAGAAAGAAGGATCTTCACAGGATGCCACAGATTCTCAGTGGTGACTGCCTTTCTTTCTTTCTTTCTTTCTGTAATTCTTTGCTTTTTCCTTCCTTTCTGTTTCCTTTCTTGCTCTTTGATAGTGAATAAATGTGTATTATCATTTTGGTTATCAACATCTGACCTCCTTTGTGTCTTAATCTCACTCTGGCTATACTGGAATCCTGTACATCCCTGCGTTCACATCTTGGGACACATTTCCAGACTGGGATAGACTCACTGTTTATGAAGACCCTACACCTGTGAGAATGAATAACCTGCAGTGGGGTTGGACTAGGTATCTTCAGAGGTCCCTTCTCACCCTAAGAATTCTGTGATCCTGTGTGAATATTACAACAATCTGTTCTTCCTCAAACATTACACTGAGAATTGACAAAAATAATTTTGAACCTTCTGTGACATTTTGGCAGTACCACCTATGTAAATGAATTAGATTTTCTCATGGACTGCTGCAGCGTTAGAAGATAAATATAAAGCTGGGGGGAAAAATGCCAAGAGCTACAGTAATAATTCTAAGGAAAAAAGAAGATATTGCAAGCTCTCCAGAGTAAAGAAATAACACTATAATGGAAATTATGTAAATTATGTTTAAATTGAGACTTATTTACTAGTGCTTTTTATTTTCTCTTTCTCCCTATTACATTCCACAGTGTTGCCCAGTGCTTTTCTAACAATATTTTCCTTCCTGATCTCTCCTTCACAGTACATTTGAATACTGTAAGGACAGCGCTCCAGATAAAAGGCAGAAACATGGAGGCAATGGAGCCAGTTTATAGAGCAATGAGCCATTCCACCAAAGGGCCATCTAGTAGGGAGAAGCAAAAACTTACATTTTCCTTGCATGTTATGTTTTTGACTAATGCTAAACGTTTAGGAGGTGCTAATTTCACATATGCTGTAAGCAAATATATTACTTGAAAAAGATGAAAGCTTATTTGTTCATGGTGATAGATTTAGGAGCAAAAAGTCAACAATGCCAGATTTTGCTACGCCTTTCTTGGCCTTATTTTGAAAGGAAACTCATAGAACTAAGGTGCTGTAGGGTTAGTACTGGGATGATTAGAATACACACAACAAATGTGCTTTAGRTTTATGTTTTAAATACTCGAAATTCTTCTTTCAAATGTCTTTTTCCTCATCCCTTTGACTATGCTTAAAGAAAGGAAGAGAGAATAATTTACTTCACCTGAGTCAGAACAACAGCTTGCCAGTGATCTTATTAATACTCCTTTTGTACCCAGCCACCTCAATATAATCCAAAAGARACTAACACAGAAATCTTGGTATATTGTGCATCAGCTGTCTGTAATAGTAAATGTAGTCAGAATACAGTCCTGGTATTCTACTAAAGAACAAACTTTGGCCATGATTGGATTTGTAAATTCCAGTGGTTCTAATGTGTTTACCCTATGCTGAATGCAAAACTAATTAATAAGGTGCTCATTAATGCAGCTCTTCAAGTGCTATTATACAAATGTGAGGGATGATAGACACAAAAGCTAAATCTCAAGGGTCTAATAATCCTCAAAATGTAACGAAAGAGCCTGCTCATTTTATTGGAAAGATTTATTTTAAATAAGAAGAACCTTGATATGCAACAGCCTGGAAGAATGGTGGAATGAAAACAAGACATACCAGCTAGTATAAAAATTCTGCATGTGGGTAGGGATGAAAGAAGCAGAGAAACCAGAAAGGGAATCCTGAAAGACTCAGCTTAGCAAAACAACTGAATAGTTGAGGTAATCTATAATCCTTGCTTATCTAAATCATACACACACATTTTATATGCCCACTCATTATCAATAAGATAATCAAAAATAATCATCAAAATAATACAATACTCTGTTTTGAAATGTGGGACTTGATATTCAGCAGTACTGCTGGAGTTAGTAATCTAAAATTTTAGTTACAGTTCTGAAATATATTTTCTTGGATGTAGGAGAAGTAAAAGTTAATTTGATATTTCAGTGTATGTAGAATGTAATTTTGATTTTCTCCTTGCAAATATTACAATGTCAAACAAGCTTTTGCACAAAGGACAAGACTGACTACTCGAGATTACCTCCACACTGGGCTAGGACACTCTACATCAAACTCTGCATTTAGATTTATATTTACTGTCTCTGGAAGTTTTCCAATCCTGTGTTGACAAGATATTGTGATCTTAGAACTCTTAATATGTCATGCACCTGAACAAACAGCTCTGTTGTTTCTCTCTCAGACTCCCCACTATTAACAACATATTTAGATCAAACACTGAAAAATGTAATTTTGTATTTCAAAATTCATGTGATCACACCTTGGACTGCTGATGTTTTTGGTTCACAGAAATCACAAGAGGTTCCTTCCCCTGAAATTTCTTTACCCAAACTAGCACAGATAGCTTTGGTATGAAATTGTCAGGGCCTCTGCTGAGCAGAAATGTCTTTTACTGTTAGTATTTGCTGCCCAAATAGTGCTCCTTCRGAATAACTAATCCAAACATTTTTAGATTTCAGTGATTTAACTCAATGCAAGTTGCTAYAGAAAAAACAATAAAAGCATTTTCCTGGGGACACTATTTGTAAAGAGCAACTACACAGAGAGATAAAATTCTTAGTGGATGCATGTTGCTTCCATATCCTGAGGTCAACAGAGCCCAGATGACCTACACCAGCTGAAGAACAAACCCTAGAATCTTAAACACTTGATTGCTGCCAAGTGATCAATCATTAGGAATATGATCTGGAAAAGAAAAACATTAGACCTTAGCTCAGCTAAACCAGCAAATGTAGATTATCTGAAATGCTTAATTCTAAACATGAGCCTATAGCAATGAAGATGAAAATAGTAGCATGTGAGATCTATTTGGCATTCTTGGTATGAACTGAATGTTTAAAGGAAGTCATCTYGAAAGCACTTTGGGATTGAAAAGGATGGTCAAAAGAACCATGAATATTCAAAATCAAAAAGAATGATTCCATGCTCATGATCAATGGCTCTCTTACTTTAGCTCAGAACAAATCCCACTATCTCTAGAGCAGGAAAGATTACATGATGTTCCAAAGACAGTGGATATACAAATACACATTTCAAAACAGCAGGTACAGTTATCAAAGGAATCTATCAAATTGATAAATATAAGAAAGAAAGAAAACAAGCCATTCAAACCCACTCATTTTTTACATAATTCCCCTGCATAAATGCTTAAACTCTGCTTTTGGAAAGTTACACAGTGTAGAAAAATAGTTTGGCATTTGAGGCAAAGCAATATAAAGTGGAAGAAAACAGCAGCATCTAGAAAGTAACCCAGCAAATATTCTGGTGKCACAGTGGGCAAGGAATGATGAGTGAACCAAGAATTCTAGTGTGTCTTTTAAGAAAATCTTGGGAACAACCTGAAAGTGCTCCATTGCCCATTTTCTTTCTATGCTTACTTCGCTGAAATCAGAAAAAAGCTCCAAAGCCAAACAAAATTAAAAACCTAACMCAAACCAACAAAAACCCCCCAAAACCTCCAACCCAATCCAACCCAAAAAAACCCCCCAAAAACCAAAACCCCTAAAAAGCCCCCCAAAAATCCCCAAGAGACACACAAAAAAAATAGAAAGAAAAAATACCAACTACAAATTAAACCCCACCTCTTTTAATTTGTTAGGAATTACTGAAATTTTGAAAAACATCTAAATCTGAGCGATGTAGTGAAGATGGGGTGGTATCGTGAAAATGCAAAACTCACAACAAAAGGTAATTTGTAACAATGTTATTTTAATGTCTGCCCACTACAATAGTCTGTTCTACATTCATTTTAAATATGCTTCAGCATACCAATTTCTCAGAAGTAAAAATGCACATATTTATGGTGGACCACAGTAAATCGCACTAACTGAAAACTGAGAGAGGTGCTCACATTCTGGTGATGTACCACAGATTACATCAAAAGGAAAAAGAGTAGCTCAAATGCATTTATTTGCTCAAATGTCTATTTTTTCCCCAGAAAAASAAGTACTTGTAGCTTAGGGAAAGGCTTTGGCTGTGCACTGCATGTATGTATCTGTTACTTCACAATAAAAGATGTAGAAAAAGCTGCTAACTTGTCTTCAGTCACTTATAGTGAATTTCTTTCTAGAATTCAATAGTGACTTGCTGACTTGAACTAATAATGAATGGAGCTGCTTTAGAAGGAAAAAGAAAAGCAAAATGTTGTGAAAATTAAATACAAATTCCATATGATTACGGCAATGTTGGAATGACAGCTGAAAAAATAAATGGCAGGAAATACAAACATTTGCCATTCTTCAGGAACGCCTAACTTGGCCACTGAGCACTCATGAGATAGGAAGCATACGGGGTCATAGATGATACTATTTATACTAACTCTTACAACTAAAGAAGAAAAAAACCCCTGATGAGATACACCTAATATAAGATAAAAAATAAGCAGTCAACAGAATTTATCTGCTTTCTTGAAGAAACAAATAAGCAAAATACTTTAACCAGTCACCATGTGACATGTATTTCCCCCATTTACTTTTTTYCCCATCATTTCCTAACTTGCATAGTGCTTATTTAAAAACTTCAAAGTACCAAGATCAACAGATATACAAATGCCAGGTGAGGAGGGCTGGGAAACCTGCAGCTGACAGCAAACTAACAAATCGTTGCTGTTTAACAATTCAGAGTGGATATTGGACATTAAGCAAATGMATGAATGAGACAGACTCTAGAATAGGCAAAAAGGGACACCCAACAGCACTTAGCCTGAAAAGCTGCAAAAAAGCTGGCATTCAACCCATGATGCATCCCTGCTCAAAAGGGATGCTTTTTAACACAGAATTATTTTCAGCAGAGAAAACAGGAAATTGTAAAGAGAATTGAAGATCCTCTTTCCCTTCCTAAATTCCTGATCCTTTTGCATCATTTTCACAACTGCCAGGGATCCATGTAGGGTGGCATCAGCTTCAAAGGTTTGCTGGCACCAGCTGTCCACAGATGCAGAAGCACTGTGCCATCTCCTGCTCCTCCAACTCCACTACTGCTGCTCTGATGGCGGGTGTTGTATAGCGCATCATCCCTAACAAGGTGCAGACTGTTTAGGATAGCCTGTTTTATTCACATAGGCCTTTTCAGCAGAGAGGACAAATTAGCCCTTCATACTTAAAAAGCTTGCTTCTTCCAAAATTTTAAGCTCATTGCATGTTTTTGTGATACTCAGAAAAGCAACAACCACCAGCCACACTCAAAGAATTCAATGACAGCTCTCTTCTTCAACTTTCAGTAGTCTTTGTATTATTTATTGTCTAGTAAATAAAGTTGAAATGCTTTTCAGCCTTGGTTGCAAACTCAGTACCCAGTTGCTGTCCAACAACAGCAGGGAATAAAGCTGCCAATGTAAAATATTTTTTTTTCTCCTTTGTAACTGCTTTCCGTAGATTTCATTATTTCTCCTAGATCTGCACTTTGTCATATCTGGGGCACAGCAACACTAAGTAAACAGAGAGAAGTGAAGTGGTGTGAAATTTTAATCACAGAAACAACTGGCTAGGAGGTAATACCACATTCAAGTTTTTCCCAGAGAAAACATGGAAGACAGCAGGCTTCTTCTAGAAAGCTGTCCTATTCTAGTTCGACAGTTTGGGATTAAACACACAGACACTTGAGGTGTTCAGACTTTGTGGCACAACAGTTATCTGAGAGGCTCTAATAGGCAACTCCACTGGATTAAAACAGCTTTTTGAAAAGTGGCAGCTTTGTGTGATACTTAAAAATAGCCTTTACTATTTAGTGCAGCTCTTTGCTATCAAACAGATTGAAGGACGGCTCACACACATGACAGGGTGCACAGGTGCTTGTGCAGAAACAGAATGGTCAAGAGAAATGAGCATGTTAAGGTCAAACAGTTACACCAGCTTCTCCAAATATATCTCAGGCATTCAGAGAATGGTGTTGCAGGAGTTTCCACAGCTGTTTGTTCCAAGTTACTCTCAATGGCTTTTCCTTCCCTGAGTTTGTCCACTTATTTTGGACCCACTTAAGCCTCAAGAACCTATACAATACTGTTGGTGTTTCAACTATTTTTCTCCATGTTCCTTCAGAGTTTTTAGGCAAACACCATCTAGTCTTGATAATTTGTTATTATTAATTTTGTTGATTCTTTTTCTGTAACTTCTTTTACCAAAACTTGATTTGAAGCAGACAAACTCTATGGAAACTTCATCAAGGTCTTCCATAATGAATACACATGCAAGAAATTACAATTACATCTTAAATCCAAGGCCCGTGGGTAGGTTATTATGAGTTCCTAGTACAATACACTGAGATTTGCAAATTAGTTGTTATAAAGTTTTTGAAACTTTTGAGAATTTTAAAGCAGTCAAATCAACAATGAGAAGGCAAATGATAATTCACATTGTGCTTAAAATAAATGCTAGGCTGTTGCTAATATCAAAATTACTATGCAAGGAGAAAGAAGTAAAATAGCGTATTATATATATACACTGAAAGATTAATTGTGAAGATTAATTGAGATGATGTTTAATATATTTATAAATGTAGATAAAAGAAGAAGGAAAAAGAAGGAAGGTTGACATGCCCAGTTTGGAGGTGACAGAATAACTTAAAGATGTGATATGAAACTTGTGAGGAATACAGTGAAGTTAATTGAATTACTAACACTAGTAGTTTACTTAGTGCCATTGTATAAGCCTAGTAATTTCAGTAAAAGCACTGAATCCAATTTAAATACTGAATCCAAATTAAAAAATAAAAATAAAAAAGCAGATTCAGAAAAGCAGACATGATATTTGAAATAATGGAAATTATGTGAGGAAAATTAAGCAATGAGCACCAAAAAGTACTAGGACATTTTAATTTACACAGATGATGAATTAATATAATCAAGATACTCAAAATAATGAATGGTTTAGAGAGAGTAAATTGAGACTCTCAATTACTCTTATAAAACTGTAGAGAGAAATGTTCCAAGAACTTGAAAGGCAGAAATAAAGCTGATAAAAGTAAATTATTTTTTTCCATTCAATGGAAAACTCACCAGTGGACCTTGCTGACAAAGCAGGGTTAATATGAAGAACTTAATGAAATGAACAGCAGAATTTTAAATACATATACCATCATTTTCTCAGTAGGCAGGACAACTATCCATCATTTCACACAAAAATATGACACCTTGAAAATATATTTTGGAACTTGAACGCAAGTTTGATTCAGAATACAGAGCAAAACTTACTATAGACAATATACACATGGATGATCTTACAGACAATATACACATGGATGATCCCTTCAAACCTAAACTATTCTATGTGATTCTATCAGCTGAAACCTTTCCTATCTACTATGTGAGGCACTTGCATATTTGTTAAAACATTTCAGGAGTAGTAGGAGAACAAGATATCACTAGACAGAATCATGGGACTTCTGACATATTAGCCTAGATAAACAGTACTGAAAAGTACTGTCCACTACTTTCTATAAGGGATTGCACAGATAGGAAAACACCTCAACCTTATAGTAAAAATAAGCTTTCCATGAACTTTCTGAACAAACAGGGTCACAAAAGTGTTTTCCAGTGACAGCACTGATTTCTTTCAGCAGGAAAAAACCTTGCAAATACAYTTTTGGCAAACCATTCTCATCCTAGGTGAATAAATGTGTAATTTTATTGTGTTTTCTTTTCTCTTCTGGTTATGAAAACTGAGACTAAGGGAATGGCTGGCTGGCATGCCCATGGTTCCAACACTAACTACTTGTACCAATCCTGGTAAGACCTATTTTATGTTTCCTTCAGGTGAACTCTGCCAATCCACGCTTTGAAATAAGATTAATTTTTAGTACGTGGTTGTATAATAGCATGTGCAAACCAAACATATAAGAAGAGCTCTGGCATTCTAGGGGAAGAGAGGGAATCTGAATACCTAAATATCTTCAACCCTATTTCAAATTGCAAATCACATGAAAACCTTTGTTTTACACATCAAAATACAGCAGTGGGGAAGGCAGGGGTGGTGGTGCAGGAGTGTTTGGGCTTGCTTACTTTTTAGTAGAAATCAGCTAACTACCAGTCAGTACCTCTGTACTGTGGAGTAATTTCTTCCTCCTTCTGAGATACTAGGCTTCATCCTTACTCAGACTCCAAGCTCTGTAGAAGCTGGCACTCTTAAGGACACAGGTCCCACGGCGCACCCTACTGCACTGCCTTGGCCCCAAAATCTCACCACCTTTGTTTTCATTTTAATGCTCTTGATTCCTGTGCAGCTGAAAATACTAATGTGGTGGAAAATATTAATATAGTGCTACAAGGGAGAGAAAGCAAGAGAATTCACTAACAAGCCTTACTCAAAACCAGAGGAGCACGGATGCCTGTAGCATGCAAAGCATCTCCCTCCAGTATCTGGAAGATACCCCTTGTGTTATGTTGTGTTATGATAATACAAAGGGAATGTAGGGAAAATCTTGTGGCTCCTGGAGCTAGCACAACCTGACTGGGCACCCTTCCAGGCCTGTCTTTGAGATTGCTCCCCAGCACAGAGAGATGGCTAAAGCTCTTTATTAGTAGCTCTATTGACATTATATGTAATATTATTAATATTACTAAATACCATAATTAAGAGGTTTTTTGTTGTTTGTCCTAGGAAGGGGAGGGGCACCTGTCAGAGAAAAGCCTCTGCTGGGTCCCACCATCCCCAGAGGACAAGTGTACCTTGAAACAGGGGGCAGAAAAACAGGTATCTACTCCAGAGAAGGTGATTCCAGCATCAGAAGGGTTGAGATCTGTCCAGTGGGAGGCTATAAACTATTACACTCTTCTGCATAGCCATGTGTTTTCAACTCTTTTTAAATCCCAGTTACATTGCATAAATCCCCTGGCTGATTCCAGTGACAGAGTTGCACTGAGCTTTCCCCTCCCCACCATGGCTAATCTCATGCAGCAAAACAGAAGGTTTATTTTTTGCAGCTCTTTGTTTTAATCTCATCCACACCACATTCAATTTTCCTAACAGTTACTACTTTCAACCAACATTTTAAAAACCTCAGCCACCACTGAAGAGGTTTAAATAAGCACCTCAACCCGTAAAACAAGTAAATGCTGCAAAGTATATATAGTTTATGGTGGAGATAATTTAGTGTATATAATCAGAGTTTCAATTTCCTCCTAGAGCATAAGACCAGGATGAATTTTTTGTGGAAAAAAGGACAGAAATAGAAGAAAATAAAGCTTTCCTAAGCACTAATACTTTTTAGTGTCCTAAGAACAGGTAACGTGTCTAGTATATCATACTTTATAACCTTGTGTCAGAACTCTAGCTATGCTCTTGCCTTATGCCCTTACATACTTTTTTGGGCTATAACTCTGAACAGTGATATTGAGAGTGACCTAAAGAAAAGTATAGTGCCTGGGTGTTATCAAAATCTCCAAAAGGAAAGAACAACACTTCAAGAAGGTCAAAAATAGCAGTGTTGGAGTGCCCCCATCCTTGACTAACTCCTGTCTACCTATGATGGGAAAAGCAAAGCAGGATATTAAAAGAGCATGATTGTAACAGTGTTCTGCTGAAACTAAAGTTTCATTCTTGATGAAATATATCCTTTCTGACTCCCTGACGCCATTATAGACATCATTCTCACAAATTACCTTATTCAAAATGTTAAGGAACATTGAAATAAGAATATGGTGTAGGATGTCACTGACTGCAGATTCTTTTATTTTAGTGCTTTTTAAAAGGCAATACCATTTTTTCTGGATGTTTTTCATGTTCAGAATATGAAAAATTAATTACTCCAACCCTACCTACACAATTATTCTCTACATTTTATAACTACTCTGATTCGGTAATCCAGAAAAAAAACTTTTTTTTTTTAAAATCTAAATATTGAATACACCTTGTATATACAATATACAAAGCATATGGTATATGCATCACTTGTATATTTTTCTACTTTTCCTTGCACTGTAATGCTGACCTGCTTTTGAAAGCCAATGTTATTTTAATAAACTTAATAGATAGTGTTTACCTGCAGTCACACCTTAGGTCCTAATCAAAACATCGTTTCAAATTACAAAATTTGCTGAACTTTCCCTGTATTACTCTGCCAGCAAGCTCCCAAGGAGGGCTTGTTCTATCCTTTGACCATATTCAAAGATGCCTTGGCAAAGAGCTGTGTTGCTAAGGTGTTTCTCACCAAATTCTTTTGGGGAGTTTCAAGAGTGTGAATGAAGTGCTGCTTTTCAATCTGCTAGTTTTTGATTGGGCCTTTTTGGCATTGTGGCAGCTCCAAAAAGTCTAACTGACATCAGAGGAAAACACAGCCACAGACCAAACTGCTGTGGTTTCCTTCCAAAGGCAGTCAGTCTCAAAAACAGAGAAACCCCAATGTTCAATAAACAGACAATATTTCACTGGGGGAAAAAAAAAAAACTTTAGCACTTTCAGGAAATGACATTTCTGTAGTTATGCATTATGATTTCAAAATTCCGCATGAAGTTTTTCTTTCTAAAAATATCATGGTGTTAAAATACATTTTCTTCTGAATCAATACATCCTGAGGTAGATGAGTGAAAAGGATTACACAATGTAAGAACTGCTTGAAACAATTATTCAGTAACAAATGGACTCTTGGTCTATAACATTATATAATGTAATTTCTGATAATGCAGCTTCAAGCATTCCCTGAACAGACTAGAAAATCTTAATCTTTAGTAGACTATACAGAAACCACAACTATTACTATGCAAACCATTCATCTATCAAAACGCAGGGGTGTGTATTATACTTCAGAAAAATAGCTGAGTAAACTGTTTCTTGATCTTCACTATATGCTACGTATTGATCTAAAATATTCAGGCAGCATTTGTTCTTGAGAATGGGAAGGAAAGCAGTCTAGTGAGTACAGAAAATACAAAAGACGACTCTGGTGTACATGAACATACGCACAAATTTCAAATTCTCTGCAAATTTAAAAAAAAAATCCAACTATAAATTAGCAGTGCAGAAGGCATTACAAAGAACTTCCATCTACTCTTCTCCTGTTGGTATTTAAGTTTTTAATCAAACAGTAAATGAAGGTCAACAAATGGCTTTTTCATAGTTAATTTAGAATTATAGCTAATACCATGCATTAAAGGCATAGCATGACACTAGCTAACATGCTGAGGGTAGGAGGAATTGTACCATTCTTTTGTGTAAAATACTAAAAAAGCACAGCTGCTTAGCAATTTATCTTAAATTACTATTACTGATTGCAAGAAAGCTTCAGATTAGCAATGTTGTTCTGACTTATTCACTCTGCTAAAGACTAACTGAAAGCAATACTTTTTCAATGAAATTCTTTTCTCTCAGAGCTCTCTGTTACTCTGGCATTAAAGTATCTATGACATCACATAAAGGAGTCCATTTTGTTTTTCTAAAGCTGTCAGCCTTCAGAACAAAATCAGTTTGCTAAGATAAAATCTGTTTTTCCCATCCTGGACTTAGTTACCTTAGCACTTCAGCAGGCCAAGAAAACATACAAAAGAGAAAGGAAATAGGTGAAAAAGAAAGAAGAAGGAAACAATACTTAAATATTTATTAGTACTTTTTCTTATATATATTTTTGATATGTATTAAAATAATCCATATACATTTCTCAGCTCAATTACTTACAAATAACTTATCTGCAGAATCAAGTAAATCTGTCAGCTGTGGAAGTTTATTTTTCCATGTGCTATCTTGAGATAAGCAGGTCTGTAATATTATATTTCCACTGACATAATTGTGCATGAATTCTGATCTGATTTAGTATTACATGGTGCAAAAGGTGACACATTTTCTTTAATACAGCCCATTAGAAAAGGAAAGGAATTGCCAGTGTATGAAATCTAAAGAGTTTGATTGAAAGAACTCTGGGACTTGGGGGTCAACACAGTGGAAAAGTAACTTGCCCAACCACCTCAGGCACTAAGCACTGTGACAAGCAACCTTAATACCCCAGTGCATTTACTGAGACAATCAATAAAAACACTGCACTATCAGACTGCTACAGCTGTACATTAACCTACCATATTACCTCAACTGCTCCTGAACCAGTCAAACATGCATTTGCTGATCATGCAGATAACACAGATACCTCACTGGTCCTTAAGTCACATTTAATATGAAGTCAGAATGCTAAAACAACCATTTATTGCTTTTCCATATGCCATAAATTCTAATTTTCAAGTCTATCTAAATTGTACACTGAAGACTATATTCAAAGAACTACTGAGATGGCAAAGCCAACTGCTCTGAAATGAATGTATGGGAGATTTAAGGTAAACTCTGCACATTCCTACTTGGATCCTCAATCCACGCCTGTTACCCCAGCATACCTGCACCTGGGGCTTTGTGGCCTCTCTGTGCCTCCTTGCCTTCTCCTGATGCAGGTCTCAGCATCTTCACACCCTTGCCTGCCCAAGGACTGGCCATTTCTACTCCTCAAGTTGTCCACGTGTATTTTTATATCTTTCTGCTACTCCTTCTCCCTGTTCCAGTTCTAGTTCCTACAGACTCCTCAGCTCAGAGCTGCTCCAACAGGGTTCATGGGTGGGCATCAGTACTCTTGCATGCAGCTCAACAGAAGAGTCAGGAAATCCACACAAAAACCATTGCTCTTCTTGGCACTTGGTCCCAATGCTTGACCTCTCATGAGTCCAGGCAGGAGCAGCCTGGACACACTTCTTACCTTTGGAGGTTTTCTAGTAATTATCAGTAAAGGCACAGAATTCATATCACAGAACAAAACAGAAACAGAACAAAGCAATTGTATGCGCTATTTTTCCAAAAGCTTTATGCTAAATTTGCCTCTTAATCTGCCAGCAGGTTACACCTGAGTAGAGGCAGACTGCTCTGTACCATGCTGTGTGATGTGTCCTAGATGCTGCTGCACAACACCAACTTTTTAATTCTCTATCAGATTGCTCTAGAATGAGCTTTGTTCTTAAGTACTTTAGGCATGAGCACTTCTTCCATTTTGTCAGGATTTTATTTTGCCTAGATGATCTGTCCTGCAACTTCATCACTGATCCACACATCAACATTAAGTAAACAATATAAATTTTTCCACTGACACACAGATGTTTCAAACTGTAAATAAAATGCATCTTGCATATTGTTTGCAAAATCTTGCAGTTTATTTTCCCATATTCCTGCATTTTCCTCCATAAAGCACATCAAAGCCTGATCAACTGCCTTGGAAATTTTTCTAGTTGAGATTGCAATTTTCCTCAGAAACCTATCCATGAAGTCAAAGACAAACACCTAGCTTAAGCTGTGGATTTTCGGCTGTGGTATAGTGTGAGCCTCAGCATCAAACCTCAGTTGAAAACCCAGACTGCAATACAGCATCCATTTTGCACACAGCCATGTTGCTGAACACCCTCTTCTCTCACAGCATCACCTCTGCTACTCATTCGTTCTCACTCACATACACTGCACCAACTACATGTTTCACTGGGAACTGGGTCCATGCCACACTCAATTCATGCTACTGCATCTCAACCATCACTTTTGTCTACAAGGCTTCCAAAGTTGTGTTTCCATGTGTTTGCATGGCCAGGTTTTGGAAGTGGGTGGGCTACAGAGCTGGCCTCTATGGGAAGCTGCTGGAAGCTTCTCCTGTGTTTGGCAGATGTGATGCCAGCCAGGATGGACTCATCACTGGTCATGGCTGAGCCAACCAACAGTGACAGTAACACCTCAGTGAAGAGACATACTTAAGAAGGAAATATAAAATGATATATTTTATATAACACAGATGTTATCGTGGGCAGGGGAAAATGAAATGAAAATATGTGAGAGGAATAGCTCTGCAAACACCAAAGTCAGCGGAGAAGGAGGGGGGCAAGGTACTCCAAGCGCCAGAGCTGAGATTTCTCTGTAGCCCCAGATGATGACCATGGTGAAGTAGCTGTGCCCCAGCATCCCATGGAGATCCATGGGGATGCCACACCTGCAGCCTGGGAAGGAGACCCAAGTTGGAGGGGGTGGATGCCTGAGAGGAGGCTGTGACCCTGTGGAAAACCCATGCTGGAGCACAGTCCTGGCAGGGACCTGCAGACCCATGAAGAGAGGAGACCTCGGTGGAGCAGGCTTCCTTGTAGGACTTGTAAACCCTGCAGGGGACCCACCCTGGAGCAGCCTGTGCCTGAAGGACTGTACTCTGCAGAAGAGTGATCCACACTGCAGCAGTTTGTGAAGAATTGCTGCCTACAGGATGGATTCGGGGTAGAGAAATTTGTGGAGGATAGTGTCCTGTGGGAAGGATCCCATGCTGGAGCAGGGCAAGGACTCTCCTTCCTGACAGCAGTGGCAGGAACAACCTGTGATGAACTGACTGTAACCCCCGTTCTCCATGTTCCTGCACAGTTAAAGAAGAGGAGGTAGAGCTTGGGAAGCAGAGAAAAGTGGAGGTAGTTTTAAGATTTATTGTACTTCTCATTATCCTGCTCCAATTTTGTTAGTAATAAATTACATCAATATCCCCAAGTTGAGTCTCTTTTTCCTTGGATGGTAATTGGTGAGTGATCTCTCCCTGTCCTTATCTTAACCCCTGAACGCTTTTGTTATATTTTCTCTCCCCTGTCCAGCTGCAGAGGGGAGTGGCAGAACAGCTTTGGTGGGTGCCTGGCATCTAGCCATGGTCAACCCACCACACTTACATATCACTGTCTCTGCTTCCTGTGGGACCTGAAGGAAGATCTGTTGTGTATTATGGGCTCTACACTTTGCTGTAGAAAGTGCTGAAAAGGCATCTCTCCAAAGGTGTTTGGGGCTGTTCTCTGGAAGGCTAAAATAATGGTGTTATGAATAAACCTGAAGAAACATTCAGGTGGCTGGCAAGTCAGCGACTAAATGGCTTGCTTAGAGTTGCAAGTGGTTCATGGCAGTTCATGATTTTGTGTGAAACTTCTTCAAAGAAATTCTGTTAGGGAACGAAGAATGGTGATGGTCCATTCTCGCCACTTTTGAAACCACATGGCGCTAAGGTATAAACCAACTTGCACACACAGGAAGGCTTCAAAACAAACCCCGCAGTAAAGGGCCTTGGTTGTTTCCTTTCATACTCATTATTCCTCTCCCAAGTCATGAAGAAGACCATACAGATGTTTTTAACCACACACTAAAGTTACTTTTTGAGGACTTAGGTGAAAACAGCCCTTTGCTTGGCCTCAAAGAATTTAAATCTGCTAAGTTATATTAAGAAATAATATTAAGTGTAGAGGGAAAAGTATTTCACATTCTTAAATAGCTAACATAATTTAGACATATTCTTTATTTGATTTAATAATTTATTGACTTACATTTGGATTGCTTCAAAAGGAACATCACCCACACTGTATCGGTCACAGGAGAACAACACCATGTACAAGGGTAGGTGTAATTAATTCAACAGTTAGACTGTCCTGGGGTAAGCCATAATGTTATTACATTTCACATCTTTCTGTGCCCAAAGCTTGCTCCTGTATCTTTAAGACCCTGCAAACGAGAACCTCGTGTTGTGTAGGGGATGCTTTTAGGGGCGTTCTTAAAACCGGCCCTCCCGCGCACTCCCGGCCTTTTGCCGAGTGCTGTTTGCTTGACTGGTCTTTGCTTAGGCAGAGGTTTTGTTCCCCCTTTTGGGTTCTCATTATGTTTCGTTTTGTTGTTGTTGTTTGTTTTTTTCTTTCTTCTCATCTCGGAGAGGCTGCCTTGGGGCGATTTCCACAGGCACCCACCTGCTGCTGCCAAGCGGGGCTGCCCCCGCTGCAGTGCATCGACGGTGCCCAGCCCAGGACAACAAACCACGAGTCGCCACAGCTCGGGCCGGCCCGGGGCAGCCACTCTGTTTTGCCTGTCCTCCCGTCTGCTGCCGCGAGGAAGGTGAAGGCCCTCCCCGAGCTCTGGCCCCTTGATCCAGAGAATACCAGCCGGGGCTCCGGCCGTCGGGGAGATGGGCAGAGCGGGGAGGGGGCAGGAGGAAGCTGACACCGCCTTTTCTTTTGTCCTTCGAACCACGCGCGCAACTGCGGAGCACCACCTTGGAGGGGAGGGACGTCCGCAGCATTTTTGGGCCTCTCTTTGGTCTCGAGATACAGCAATTTTGCTGTTATTTTTTGCTTCTTGCTGTTACGCTTGGTAGTGAACTGCTGTTTTTTCACTTATCTCTACTTCCATTCGTTCCTTATTGGTGGAAAGGGACTGGTTAAACCTATAAAAGGAGAAGACTCATTCCAGAGTACACACACACACACACACTCTCACATGCACACACACATACATACATACATACACACACACGCAAAGAGAGCCCTCCTCAAATGCTGAACTTCAGGTATATGTCTCAGATTTTGCTCTCAGTARTTCTTACTTTACTTCACTGATTTTGGTAGTATTTCAAGACTGCACCAGGACAAAGAAACCTAGTGTCATTAAAACGAAACCTCTCAGAAGGCTGTCCAATACCTGTTTTCAAAGATGTGTATGTTAACGATGAAGACTATGATGTCCCACTACAGGGCAGGATGAAAACTGTTTTTTTGTGAAAGTTGCTATGCAAATCCTCCACATGATCCAAGGTATATCTGAGCAAAGGTAACTTCATGGCTGTGACTTGGGGGTGATCCAATGATCAAAACCAGCTGATTTTCCAGAGTGCAGACTGAAGCAGTCCTCACCATCAACCCATATACCATGTACAATTTTTATAAAAACTACACACCTCTTATTAACATCTCTATATGAATAACTAAAGTGAGCTGAAACCAAACTGTACTGAGAAGTATGACTTCTGCAGCCATGTACTGTAGATTGCCCTGTCGTAGAGATTTTTTGTAAGTACACACTGTTTTATAAGCTAAGCTTTGAGAGGGTAACAGATTCATACATAGCTACAGTTTTCACTGGAAGCTGCTTTTGGGTTTTTATTTACAGTTAGTATTTAGATGCTATGTTCATGTAGAATTTAACAGTGCAATCAAGCTATTGGTGGACCAATAGATTTACTCGTTCTGGAATTTTAACTCCACCCACTTTCTTTCTCAGTATCATTTCCCCACCATTTATTTTATAGAAAATAACTGCCACTGTAATAGATAACAATCTTCTCTTTTATAGAATATAAAGATGTAGGCTACATTGGAGCTATCTTTCCTCCTTCTCATGATGTCCTCGGCAAAAATGCAGGGCATGCTTCTGAGACAGGTTACAAATGTGTCTTGGCTTGAGAACAAAGTTAGTACCTCTCAGCTGCAATGATTAAAAGCTTTAAAACATATTTTAATTTGACTTGACTATAATTCACTACAAAAGCTTGTAGTTTATCTTGAAGTACAATAGCACTGACTGAGAATTGCGAAGAATTTTTCAAAGAATGAAAGGCTAAAGACAGTTAGCGATTGTGCAAATGTTTTGAATATTTTTTCTTAATAAAATGTTAGTGCTAAAACAAACGTTAAAACAGTGTTCATAACATGCATCATTCTCCCTTTATGACTGCAATGGCAGCAGTTCTCACTGGCCCTGTGCTGAGAACTTCCAGCAAAATGCTGACCTGAAAATCTTTGAGATTATCTGAAATCTTACCTGGAGCTTGTTAAAAGAATAAAGCTATGTGAAGAACATATGCGAACTTCTTAAAAGCTAAATCTTAGACACACAGACAAATCTTAGATACATAGATTATGCACATTGAATCCTACATTATTATAACTGTGTAAAAATACTTTTGATAGCTTATTGATAACTTGACTTCATATAATTTAACTGACCCTTATTTGCTAGGATATTGTACAAGCCAGTGTTTGGAAAGGAGCCAAAAGAAAAAAAAAAGAGAGAAATCAGATTAAACTGTAAATCTGTGGTTGGCATAGGTTTAGCAAACATTACAGAACATATGGAATGCAGAATCCAGTTTCTTGGAAAAACTGGTATTAAATGAACAACAAATGCGTGAGCCAAACAAACTACATATTTTTCAGTTCTTAAATACACAACAAGACAATGAAGAAAAATGAGGAAAATGGGTTCCACTGCTAAGTGCCACTTCTTAAACAATACAAGTAGCATACCTGCTGTTTTAATTATTATTCATATTGCAAGTGAAGATGAAAGTTAAGATTCTTCAGCAAAAAAAACCCACATCCTGTGGCCTTAAATTAACAGTCCTGTCTTGACTGCAGCAGAGGGTGAAAAAAATTACTAAAATCCAGAACATCAGAATGGGACACGGTAAGTGCAAATCTATCTTGTCAGGCTTCTTTCAGTATTACACACCATTATTGATAAAATGCATTACATTAACTAATTTCATATATTTTGGCATTCATCATCCTCAGTTTACTACTTCTGTAGCTCTGCAATTTAGGTAGGGATGTCAGGCAATGTCCCTCCATGACACATAACCTACATTAGTGCATGCCTGCTCTGAGGTCATCACGTAGCAAGTCACTGACTGATATCCAAGTCAGCTCTAAAGAAAGACACTTTTCATAATCGTCCAACGATCTGATAAGTGAAAACATATGGATAGGTTTAGGTAAAGCCTGCAAGGAGCCTTTACTAAATGGAAAACAGGTGCTCCAGTTCCATGCCATGTAAATACCCTGTTGATCATTAAGTCCAAAGGTTACAGGACTAATAGCTTCCTGTGGTAATCAGGGAGCAAAGACACTGGCCATGGTCAAACAGTTGGGGCATATTTTACATATTTGCAACATATGCTTCAGTTTTAATGAAAGTAAGGGCTCGGCACATTTATTAGTCTTGTAACTTTCTTCGCATAAGAAGACCCATTTTCCTGAGTTTTTCTATTATACCACATGAAAAACCAAGAGAGCTCATAAAAGTCAGAGTACTGGTACCAGCTGGTGTTACAAAATATACATTTGTTTTCTCACAAAAATTAATTTTGCACATAACTTTGAGAAAACACACACAAACTACAATAACACAAACCTGCACCCCTCCACTTAGAGAAAAGATGTTAGAGGAACAGCAGTGGTTAAGAGAGTATGTCTAGTGCATCAGAAAGAAAAAATAGTATACTAGCTTCTAACAACAAACAAGTTAGTCCTAACCATATGCTTATTAATTACAATTTAACCTAGTGCAAAATAATGCCCACAGCAAACATACTGAATAAATAGAATAATCAATACATGCTAGGTTTAAAAAGTGTAGGGTTTTTTTCCAATTCAAAGAGCATATTTAATCTTGAGAGCTCGAAACATTTGCAATAATGAAGACAGCTTTGAATTTACAAAAATCAACCTTAACACCTTCTGTATAGAAAAACAGCTCTTAAATATTCAATAAAAGGGCTCACTGAATGCACATGGTAATGTCAGTACTCACTTCAATTCAACCTTGGTAACTAGATCTAGAAAAAATATTTGAACTCTGGTGTCAGTTTGAGAAAGCTGAATATTAGATCACAACGTTGAAACCTAGAGTGATATTTCTAATTAGGGGTGTTTGCTCAGAGAATCACCAAAGAATTGAGGGGAAGGAGGGGCTGACCTCTTCCCTCATCTTTTCCTTTCAAGGAGTTTGTTTAGCAATTTCCAAAACCCACTAAGCATTAACTGCACAGGCTGGTTTAAACTACAAGCAGCCAAGTACTATTCTTTGTGAACTAATCACAGTGGTTAAAATATCCAGGAATACACACACTACTGGTATGACACATGTGCACCAGATCTAATACTAAAGCAGAAAGAAACAGGAGAAAATGGCCTCAAATGGATGGTAAATCAGTGTTAATCAGAAAACAAATGCTGATTCAAAGCTAGCATATTGAGATAAAATTCAAGCTCTCCACAGCTACATGATGGTCTTTTACACTAAATCATATATTTTATTGCTGGAAATGGATGCTTATATCATTTAGCATCAAAAAACATCACATATGTGTTTTGTAAAAGAGGATTTTGTTAGTACAGTATTGTGAAATTATGTAGCTAAAAATTTAGGTGATGTACAGAAGAATTTCACATAATAATTGTAAAATGTTTGACCTGGCAATGGAACAAGGAAAATACTCTTATTTTTTTATCATCTCTTACATCTTAGGTGTTAGCTTAGAAAAATAATCATTGAGGGGATTAACTAATCACAGTGAATTTTCTGGCACTTCAAATGCTACTACCAGCATATGAATTCTTACAGTGGTGTATAAATGTACATTTCAGCCAGAAAAAAAGGTCAAGAGCATAAATTAAGATGCACTGTTTTTCTCCTCTCAGGAAAAAAAAAAATAATTGCTTTATTACAACAGAAGTGGGCGAGCATCGGTGAAGGTCAAAATAATCTGAATTTTAATACAGAGTTGTTGTAAAACTCTATTTTTTTTCCTTTTTATTTTCTTCCACAAATATCACCCTTCTAATAGGAAAATTATGATAGGACAATGCCCAGCAAGAATTGGGGTACTGCACTCATCTCACCAGAAAGCCATCCTGCCCGTACTAGCCATTGCTTCAGTGATGCAAGGTCATTCTGATTTATTTTCTTTGTTTTTTCCCTCTCTCTGGGGGACAACCAATCCAAGAAGTCCCATGGCTTGGCTCAATAATATGTGGAAATGAGTTGCTATTTACTGTGGTTGCAATCCTCAACCTAACTAGCAGCGTCTAAACTGAATCACGTCCACTCAAACAGGTGAATGATCTGTGGTTTTCCAGCCTGCAGGGCCACAACGCAAACTTCAAATCAAATGGACGTCCCTGAGGATTGTGATTATTTAAATGTCATATGGAATGCAAAACATTCAAGACATTCTTCCATCTTCCAATTCTTTGGAAATTTTAGATGTCAATATCCCATCCCTAACCAGTATAGAGTTGCTATTTCCATGTCATTTTTCTCCTGAAGTGCAGCCTGATAGGAGGATTTTTTTTTCCTCCAAAACCAGTTGTTGCTGCAGTTATCTTCACAAGAGCTATCAAGTTCCAGACAGGCTGAGATACTCTTGTTCCTGGCAGAAAAATATTTGATCCAGCTCTGGACCAAAAAGAAGAAGAAAAAATAAAAAGGAAAAGGACGGGGAAAAAGCAAAAGTAAGAAAAAAAAAAGAAGAAGAAGAAAGAAGAGGAAGAAGAAAGAAAAAAAAGAAGACAGGAGAAGAAGAAGAAAAAGAAGAGTAAAGAAAGGAGAAAAGAAAAAGAAAGAAAAAGAGAAAAAGAAAAAGAAAGGAGAAAGAAAAAGAGAAAAAGAGCAGGATTTATAGACCTCTAACCTTTCCCTCAACACACTGTAATATTATTAGGATGATAAACAGCTCTGACCAATTTTCTGGACTAAAACACATCAACTCCTTTTTTAACTGTCGGTAAAAACAGTGTCATGTCTAAATTCTCACATCCCCAGATACCCAAGTGCTAGGAAAGATAATTACCTTGTCATCTCTGTCATCCTCTTCTTCCTCGTCCTCTAGCATGTCCTCCACTACCTGCAGACAGAAACAGTAGTAGTTGTCATCATTTAAAAAGAAAGAGTTTTGTTCTGTCAATTCTAAGCCTTTTGTAGATGAAAACTTTATTAACATTTGAAATAAATGCACAGAGGGAAAATGTACAACTAGGAAAAAACACTTGATCTAGTGATTCAAATTTAGGAAAGTGTTACAGCTTTAATTGACCTACATTGGGGAATTATATACTGAAAACCCTTCCATTGCAAAACGCTTGCTTGACAATTTAAGTATTTAAAAGGTATTTCAAAATTCAGTATATGCCTGCTTTAACTAAAGGAATCCTTTGTCAGTTCCACTGGTGCCTATGCAGCACACACATGCTCACTTCAAATTTATGGTTACCTACATAAAAGGTCAACACTTTAAATAGACTTTACAGTATTCACCAATTCATTCTTGAAGAATACAAAGCTGGAAATAAATTAATAGTAGTTTATCTCCTTATCATGTTCAACAATGATATATACCATATGCTCTATCAATATTAGCCTTGTGTTTCTTTAATAATAATTTTATACAATCTCTAACTTTATGCACATTAACTACTAGCTGCACCTGCCACGTCTGCATCTATGTGTTTTTCCATATATAGTTTTTTCAATCCAACACCATGAGATATAAACATGCATTAAATTCATTCTCCAAATATTAATAATTGTTAATCATACTATCAGTATTAAATAAACCACCGAGTTTAGTTTACAGAGAAATCAAATGATTTTTCACAGATGGGCCATGGCAGATTCCGACTTAAAAATCTCTCTCTCATTACACCGTGATCAATGATCCTAACAGGAAAATTCTCTGTTGATGGAAAGAAAGTTGTACCTCCCTATTTACCAGAAAATAGTGTGTTTCTTTATATCTTTATGTGTGTGTGTGTATATGTGTGTATATATGTACCTATTAGGATATAAGAAAATCCATAATGAAGGTCAGCAAAGATCCAACTAGCCCAGTGTCCTATTAGAGGTGCAAAAATTTTATACTATGTATTATAAAATACACATAAAGAAGAAAAGTGGAGGCAAAACTCACTGATGTGGAACAATTTTTGTGATTTAAGACAACACACTAAAATTACAGCTTCATAGCCAGCCCCCCAGGCAATGCTGCAAGAGTGTTCCCACATCCATATAGAAGAACTTAAGGAACTTTATCCAAGAGCCAAATTCGGGTAAGGGAAGAACTGAAAAATAGAAGTGTATACATCAGTTTCCTTTCCCAGAGTTAGTCCTGCCATCAAGAATGTCCCAATTAGGCATGTTACATGGGCGCATGCAGGGCACAAACAACACATGGTTTGATGTAACATGCCCATCTAGTAGAGCACTGTGCATACATGCAAGTTACCCGCACAGATCAAAACATTTGCAGTTTCACCTATTCCTCCTTGTTTGAACCCTGTCCCAGAGTTGTAACAACAGTACTTTGGAGGGGAACCTCCAGTTCTGCCTACTGGCTGCTCTGACCTGGAGGTTTGAATGAGATTAAACTCAGAAATGCAAAGAAACCATAAAGAGCAAACGTGTCCAAAAGCATGGGAAGAAAGCATGACCTGAGAAATGAAGGAATTACTCTTGAATTCTTCCCTGCCGAGAATAACAATTTTAGCAGGAGAAGAAGCCTTGACTGACTTAACCTTCTGCAGCCTCAGACCTGGTGCCAGCCAGGCACTTGTACTTCTGAGTCCCCCCAGGCAGAAGAAGGAATCCAGGCTGTGCTCTAGCCACTATCCATGAAGAAGTCTCTGTCACTAGTTGGTTGGCCTTTTAGGCCAACTGTGTTCCATCTCTCAAAGAAAGGGGATCAAAGACTGTTGTTCTTAGTTTTTGCTTTTTGTCTTTGTGCAGAACTTTCTCATGTAGTTTTCTGATGTAAATAATGTCTATTCTTAGAATGTTTACATACTTCTCCTGTGAGAGAAGAATTGATTGATGGTCATGTCTACTATCTAAATTAAGAAGTAGCGACCTCTGTAGCCAATCTCTGGACTTCTATACATATGTATAAATAATAGAGTCAGATGAAATTAAAGAGAGAGCTTGTCCCACACTGCCATGCTTCTGTACCTGTTTTCTTTCTGCCCCTAAAGTGGGACACACCCAGCCTCGGCACAACCACAAAAGACAGTTTTGATCACAGGGGAAATGCTGAGAGCATGTTGGTCAAACACATGTAGCTCCTGATTAGTTCAATACACCTCTTATATCCCATTTAGAGGTGTTTGCGTAATCCAGTCTCCACTGACCACTCTGAAACAAAGGCATTTTCTGTTTCCCATGCACCTGCATCACCTTCTTGTTTGTTTCCTAGTTGCTCATTGCTATATTCCCTGGGTTCAAAGTCTTTGGAGAGCTGAGATGTAAACTGCATCACTGGAGAAACTGAGTTCTTCAAAAACATAYATCCTCAAATCTTTAATGCAGTTGGTTCCAGTGACCCAGTTTACTGAGAAGCTTCACCAGCTCTACAAAGAAAATGGTAAACTGAGAAAAGAGGAGGAAAATAAGCTGTCAAGGGCTGCAGCAAGACAGAAACTCTCTTAGATTGGTTTTTCCACATGCAAAGCATCCACTTAATTACACCATCAGTTGACTAAAGCCCTAGATATATTGGTGGAGGCTTAAATATAAATCAGATCTGTTGACTCACACACTGCCTAATGCCCAGAGGTCACTAAGTCAGTAGGTCTCTTATTTTTCAACATAACGTTCCCCAGACATTTAAAGATCTCTTTTATGTACATCCAGAAATTTGTTGTCTTGAGAAGATTGAATAGCAGGATGTGTATCTCACATTAGCATTCAAGTTAGCATGGAGACAATTAGTGGAACTGGAAATCTCTAAAATTGTTGTAAATGAGTGTATCTCACAGAAATCACTTGCATGACAATATCCATTCTAAATTATCTAGACAATAACACTTCAGACTCAGGTGTGGGGTTTTTTTCTTCTCTAGAGAGGCAAAATGTTAACTTGTTAAAAGGGCATAAAAAGTCCTTTGAAATTACTTGAAGTACTAGATTAAGCACAGTTTTCCATCTCCTCCATTCCATTTTTAATTCAAAAACCACTACCAGTCTATACTCTTTTTCTAGTTTAGCCATGCTATCAATTTCATTTAGATTTGGAGTACTGAATTGTTTGGGAAGAAAAACAGAATTCAGTTTCTGTAGCAAAATAAAATGTAATGAAAATGTTCCAGTGCCCACGATGCATAAATAATTCTTTGAAGTATGAAACAACCCATCCTTTCACTTGTCTTGAAATTCAAAAGAAAGGCTTAAAAGAAAAAAACCCAACATACACAACCATTAAGACAATATGAGTATGATAATACAATTCATTAAAGCAGCAAAAGAAGTGTTTTCAGAACTTGGCCACAAATTAAAAGAAGGAAAATAGATTCTTCATAGTCCTATGATATATGAAATATTGGCACACTGAAGCCTTACAAAAGCTGTATACTGAAGTATAGTCTACTCCGAACAAAGCAAGGCTGTTCAAGAGGTACAGTAGATCGGAACACAGTTTAACATTGTATTAAGAATACGGTAGAAAAAAACCCCCACAACAGATTTTTTAATCCTTTGATTCTGCCTTGTTTCTATTCAAATAGAGTGCACATGTGCCACTCTGTTTGGAAGGAATACAGTAGTTATTTGGATCCTTATTATAGCTGGAGGAGGTATAAGGAAGGGACAGAGGTAATGGGGTAATGGGGAAGGAGGGAGAGGAGAGAGAAGGTGGGCAAAAAATGGAAATAAAGATAAAATGCAATGTTACATTTATTTTAATAAAAGTTTGTGGCAAAAATCTTATGTTGTCCTTAGCATATTCACTCTAAATGATGCCTTCTCATACCTTGTTTGAAATCAAGTAGTATTAATCAAACAATGGAAGGGCTCTAGGGAAATCAGAAAGATCTAATGCAAGCAGTTACCTTGCGTCAAAAGTGACGTGACCTTCTGTAACATCACTTGTCACAGACTTACATGCTGCATACTGGTAGGTCTTGAAAGAAATTGTTTCTTGGTACTGTCCCTTGAATGTAGTGCAAATACAGATGACATTTCAAAAAAACACACATAGGTGGCCTCAAACGCAACATGTAAGCTACTTCACAGCCAAAAAGTAAGGAGATGATGTTTAAATGTTGCGAAGCAAGACCCTTCCTCTGCAATACATCCCTATTAAAAGCTTATAAATCGGAAGCAGCATGTAATTTAATTCCAGTGCCATTATTCCTGATCCATTCCCACCATTTTAGGAAATCCAGGCCAAAAATACTGTACAACTCATAATCCATGACAGATTGGAGGATCATTGCTCTGTCACAGCAGATACCATACACCAGGTCACCAGAGGGGAAGCACAACCATCACATCTGCACACCGAAGAAAACCTTAACATCTTGTGGGCTACAATGCAGTCTTCTGAGGAAACTGACATTAAATATAAATTGTATTTATTCTAAAGATCTACTGACTAACAAAGAGGACGGAATTTCTGAGAAAATAATTTATTTTGACTTCTAACCTCAACACCTGCAAAGCAGAGTTGGATTCTAGTTATTTACAGGCATGTTAAATCAAAGCCCTGTAGGTGTAGAGGACTTAGAAATACCTCCTTAGAAATACCTGAATCTAAAGAATCAGTGAAAAAGTGACACACTGAAACTTAACACCACTTCTAATGAAAGATCCTTTTCGCTTAGCATCAGCCTGCCATTTCTCACATAGAGTGTGTAGACCATCATCAATTGCCTCTGTTCTATGTTTTTCAGCTGATCCAAAAGAAACCCCTGCACAGAAGATATTCTGATGTCTTTACATATTAATAATGCCAGGTATTTGCTCTGCACTAAGATGTAAAATAAAGACAAGGGGGAAAAAAAAGAGCACTAACTCTGCAGATAGGTATGATGAGTGTTACATTAATACTTTAAAAATGCCCCTCATTAGAACTTCTCTGTATCTGCTGAGATATTACTTGATGTAGTCCTTCAAAGCTAGGTGGTTTCCAATAAAAACAAAACACTTTCTCTGCCACACACGTTATGATCTCAAAATATCTACAGACATTTGTATATTCATACATAGGTAGTATTAAAATTATAAAAGAAATCAAAAGTGAGAGAGAGATTTGGTTCCAAATGAAATGCATTTTAGATCTGCAATTAATGTGGTCAGAATTACACTGTTCAGGACTGTTTGGATTTATATTCATGTTGTCCTGACATGAAATGCACTGTAAGCTTGTGAGCCACGCAACTCAGTGTATACCTGTAAATGTAATATGAAATTACGCCATTTGTATGGATTAAGAAGGATGCAGAAAACCACTTGGGCTTTCTCAGATCATTTCCTGGTACTTAATTTGAAGGAAAGATATTCATTGTCCATAAGCTCACTACAGCAGCAGTTATATGTTCATCTTCACAATATGACATCTGCTTCTTTTATGGAATTGCCAAGGAGAAACTTTACAGGAGATACATCTTCATTAAAATGTCCAACTTTTATACCACATATTTAAGGAAAATAAAAATCAAATTAACATATTCTGATTTAGGAGTGCCATATATCTGTGTCTAACCAGATTTATACATTTTGATCTTGGGGTATTCATCCGTAGAAATCATCAGAATGAGTGAACTACTAGATGTAATAATTAGTGTGATAAGCTTCTCAGTAGGATTGAATACACTGCAGTACAGAAGAGTGGTGAATAAAAACAAAAGTATTAGTACTTTGCTACTAAATTACTTTCTGGTTTTTACATAGGCACTCAAATTATTCTAACAATGCATTTTGTTAGCTTATTCTGGGACATGGTTATAATGTAATTTAGTCTGATTTTTAATAGGAAATAAGACTTGCACAGCTATCAGAGGCCTTTTGATGCAAGCTGCTGATAATACAGAGTTCTGTAATGTCAACAACAGAATTTTTATTTACAGTATAATACATTTCTTGGGAACATGTATAAGCAGTAAATACAGTTGATTATACAAGAAAATGTAATGTTTTTGCTGTTGTCAGCTTTATATGCTCTCAATATTCAATTGCGAATGTAGTTAAGAGGAAGTAATTTTTAACATTACAATGGYACACTACTATACCATTTCTCTAATTTTCTTTCAATATTTGGTTCTCATTTATTTTAGCTTTCTCTTGTATTTACACAATGCACTGTGAACGGAATAATAGGTGTTTATTTGAAGTATGTCTCCATCTAAAGGCTTCAATATGTACTGTACACTTGAAATCTCAGATGTCTCAGAATGCTTTTAGTTCAGCAGAATAAAAATAACTGCATTCTTTCCTTGGCTAAGTATCAGTGAAAGATTACTATGCAGGACTAATAAAATTAACTCCTTCACAAAATACTGCGAACTAGAATTTTTAGGCAAAAACCTTATGATTAATTATCTTATAAAGAACACAATGTCTCATTATAGGTTTTCATTGTTATTATTATTTCTTTCAAATATATTGTTTCCAGATTCTAGTAGGACCAGATATGCTTCTGTTATAACATAGCACTTAAAATAAAATAACCAAGTTATTTTGAGCTTATTGGTATGCCCCAGTCTATTACACTCAGATTTGAAGCTGACTGGTTTTTTGGTACAAAAAATTTGTTACATATTTTAGGTGAAAATGTATGTAATACGCATATTGTTGTAAATTCAGTTAGTTATTTTTTGCTCTAGTATTTATAAATTTCTGTAAATACAATAAAATCCCAAAGTTGTTAAAGTCTTGGCTTCATTAAAATGTGCTAAAGTGATAGAAAGCCTAACAAAAATGAATAAAAATGTCACATTACTGTAGGAATTTTTCCTAGAAACTAAACTGATATTAGGTTATATAGTACTGATTATTTATAATAGCCACTACAATCTGTCTGTGAATCTTGTTGCCATTTAAGCGTTCAGGCAAATGCAAAGGCAGAAATGCAAAATTATAACACTCTCATACAAAAAATGCTTTCTCTGTGCTGTGAACTTCAATTTTATTTTAGATTCCAGCAATATTGAAAGACTGTGGAAATAAAAAGTGGCAAAACTAAAATAAAAAACCAATTGGTTTCTGACAGGAAAAAAAATTCCAATTTTTAAAAGAATGCTGGAGATATTTACAGTGGGGTTTTGGCCTTTTCTCTTCAGGTGACCAAAACAAGCCAAAGCATTCTGATTCTGTAGTGCATTTGGGTTTTGCAGCTGTTGCTGGGGTAAGMACAGGCACATAAAGTTTTACCAAGGAGTTTACTATGTACTCTACTACTGTATGTAGTACCTCTGACACAGGGATTATGATTGCAGCATGGACAGCCTCGTTTATCTGTAGCTCAGCCAGCCACCTGTAGCACCATATTTTTCTGTTACGCTGCAGAAGAGAAATGCCTATCGCCCAATGTACATCTTTACATAGTGTACTGTGGGACTGCTGAATTAGTGCACAGTGCATTTGAAATATTTATAGCACCAACATTTAGTTAAATAACCTTTATGTAAGATTTATGTTGATTTGTTCAAGTCTCATTTAATGGCAAATTATGAGGAGGAAGTTTCATAAAGATAATCCTCCATTTAAATGCAGCAGGTCACCAAATATTATGATGCAATCTAGTGCAAATTTGTTCAGCTTCAGTGATTATATGCACTCGTGAAAATTAGACTTGATCAACAAAATTTAAATGCATGATTAAGGTGACATTTTCATGTTTCTTTTCTGATATATTAAAAGAAAACCCACCTTGTCCCATTGTGGACCACTACATTATATATTTGTTTCCTGATTTATGGATCGCTTAGGAAAAAACCCAAAGATGTCTGTGTTGAGACAACGATGATTCTTAGTGGACTACGTAATATTCAGGCACATGTTCCCAGTAGTCCTTGTTCTTCAACTGCACCCAACTTGCCCACACAGACAGATTATGACTCATATGTAAAAGCCCTTCTAATTTATTTTCTTGATAACAAATGAAGGCAAAGTTTATTATTTAGTCTCAGTTCTGCATAATATTGAAAATAATTTTATTTAAAAAATCATACTTTCCTTACTTTTAGAGTCATAAATCTGTCTAGCTTCACAGACATATTGTTCTGTGGCTAACTCTGTATGCTCCGAGCAGCCCTCATGCTGGGGGGCTTCGTGGCTACTGTCATTGCTATCATACCAGAGGCAAAACTTCTCAGGAAAGTACAGTCAGAAAGCAGGCAAGATGTACTTGCTCACCTGACAACGTCCTTTTGTGACTTGTGTAAATGACATACTCCAGACACTGTCTAGCTAGAATACAGGACTTTATTTTTTCCATCTATTCACAGCAAGAATTTAGTTTGCAGTTAGAAATCTCTGCAGGCTCCCTGGCCCAATATAACTTCTGGACATGAAGCTCAAAACCCCAAAGAACCACACTGGCAAGGGATCTGAAGCACTTGGTGCTTGTCCTGTATTCATCTCCACAGGAAAGCCTTTGAATATAATGACCGTAAGGACTCAGTCCTTAAGACCATAAAGTGAAGAAACAGAAAAAAAATCAAGTTCTAGCTTTGTTTACTTTACTTGGTAACTCAGTTTTCAACTTCTAGGAAAACAGCTGGTTAAAGTCAGGCACTTTCCTGTTAGAGGTAATTTATGCATTGACTGTACTGCAAAGTGGCACTCTCAGTCCCAAACAGGAGCAGCAATAAATCCACCTGACAGTGCTCTGACAGACACTGTTGCCTGGCTCCTAGAACAAAGTGATAGGATTATAATCAGATCTCCTAGGTGCAAGTGAGCTGGGCTTCTTTCACCAACTCAAGCTCATTGTGCTTTTCTTCAGTGAAGAAAGAATTCACTGAGATGGATATATTCATAAGCATCATTCTTCCCATTCTCACTTTTGTTTTTTTGTTTTTTTTTTTTTAATTTAGCAATTTCCGGAACAGACATGAAGATCTGAGTCCTCATATTGGAGGACTATGAAAGGTACCCAGAGAATACTGCTTAAAATTCTAAAATAAAAGGCTGTCTTTAACAAAATTATTTTTCTTCTATTCTCAAAATTTCATCCTAAACATGGATAGTTCTAACTTATAATAGAAACAAACACATATAAATCATTAAAGTGTACAAAAAATCTACAATGAAATTAGAAGATACCTGGTTGTCACTTTATATAATTATTAAAAGAGTATATATAAATACATACATATGTACATACATATATTTTTATATATATACACACTCTATCATGCAAATTCATAAAAAATGGTGCATGGCACATTAACTCCTAGCTGTTTAGCATAATTTGCTATGCAATGACATGTGCATCTCTTAACTTCAAGAGGAAATTGCCTACTTAAAATTTCCTTAAAAGCTCTAAGTATTAACTATCAATGCAAGATGTGAAGTAATCAAACCTCTTTCCCATGGAAGTATATATGGCAGAAGAACATTCACAGGTACCTTCAGGGATGTTCATTATTCTTCTATTAAATGTTAAGTTGCTTGGAAAAAAATCCCCAACGAATATTAGACCAAAAAGAGCAAAAGACTAGTATCTTCAGTTGAGAGAATGATGAGTGGCAGAGGTTGGCAGGGCCATCCTGTCCTCTCCACTCAAGCAGACATCATCAAGCCCAACCTCCCTACACAAGGTCACCTCTAAGCACGCTACCCAAGCCCATGTCCTGAAAGGTCTTGAAAATCTACATGGATGAACACAACCTCTCATGGTCCTGGTTGTGACCACAGTCACAGTGAAAGTGCTTTCTTGTGGTCAGATGAATATTCATGTATTTTGGTTTGTGGCCATTGATACTGTCTTGTGATGGAGCACCACTGGGAGGAGGCTGTGTCTCTCTCCTGCTCCCTTCAGCCATTTATACACATCATCAAGAACCCTCCTCCATGCAGAACAGCAACTTGCTCAGCCTCTCCTTCTATGCCAAATATTTTGATCCCTTCATCATCTTCTGTTTGCTGGAATGAAAACCAGCTCCCGTTCCTCACCTTCCCATTCCTCACCCTTGTCCTGACTAAGAAGCCAGTATACATACACTGCATAATGGACATGACAGAAATTTCACCATGTCTCTGTGATTGTGGAGGAATGTAGCTGCATATAGACTTCTGAACTCCTACTGGTACTTAATGTACACACTAATGTACTTACATATTGGGTTCTTAGAGAAGCTGTGAGAGACTTTTCCAGAGGCATTTCCTTATTTGTGTGTCTACACCTGGCCTAGGGGGCACATCTGTCTTGTTGGATTGCTTTTGAGGGCTCTCCTGGCCATTCATCCTGCACCCTTTTCTTGCCAACTCAGACCACCGATTTCATGACAGGACAAGGGGCAGTAGCTTCAAACTGACAGAATGGAGGTTTAGATTAGATATTGGGAACAAATCCATCAGTGTGAGAGTAGGAAGGAATTGGAACAGGTTGCCCAGAGAAGCTATGGGTGCCCCATCCCTGGCAGAATTCCAAGGCCAGGTTGGACAGGGCTTTGAGCATCCTGGTCTCGTGGAAGGTATTGCTGTGAAGGTCGCCTCCAAATCAAACTATTCTGTGATTCCTCACTTGAGAAATCACTTTTGTGGGTCACCATCACCTCCCTTTCCCATTTATTTTTAGTTTAATGCTTTCCCCATCAGGTTGGACAGCCTTCTGGGAAAGATGATTTTGCCCCATGTGGTGAGGTGGATCTCTTCCTAGTAGTTTTCAACCCTCAAAAAGTATCCCCCAGTTGTAAAAACCAAGTCCCTGCTGTCCATAAGAGCTGTGCAAATGGTTGTTGTCCTTCTAGATCTGTCCACTCCTCCACAGGTAGGATGGAGGAGAAAATGACCTGCGCTCTCTGCCTGCTACCTGTTTGGTCATGGAAGAACAAGAACTTGCAGTGTTACCAGAGGAGATCCAATGTGCCTGTTATAGCAGTTAAGCATTATAGACCAACAGCTGAGAGACTGTTGCAGTTTTCCCTAATTGTGGTAGCCAGGCTTATCTACACAGGGTAAAAATAATTATTCATAGCTATGTAAACTGTGTTTAATTCTCAGTATGACACACTCAAACCATACAGTCAACTGTTTCATCCCAGGGAAAGGGACAAGAGCAGCTGGACAGTGGGAACATTTTAAATCACTATGAGAGATTATCTGACTATTCCTTAAGTTAGGCAGGTCCAGAAGGCTGTCAGAACATGAAGAGCAGAACACAGCCTGAAGTAGAGAAGTAGAAATCCACAAGAACAAAAAAAAACAAAACCAACACCAACAATTCCCGCCCCCCCACAATTAACTTCATGCAGTTATAATGACTGTGACTTTTGCTTAGAAATAGAAGACCCCAGACACCAGACAGGAGCACTGCTGTGTTCTCCAAGCTACAAAGGTGAGGGGATTTTTTTGGTGTATTTGAAATCATCACAGTATTAAGCAGCTTCTTAAAAATACTGAAGATAAGCTTTTAACCCACCATACTTTCTGTTACCTTGAAGGCAGTCACCAAGCCATGCTCTGTTATATGTAGGGGCAGCTACTCCCTAGCACACAGATCCAGCACAGGTGACAAGGAGCAGCAGGGTGTGGTGACAGAAACACAGCAGTGATTGATGCCTATCCCACAGAGGAGGTGAAAAGGAAAAAAGACAGGAGAAGAGGAAAAATCTCAGCCTAGTAAGGTTCACTCARTTCTAATCTTGCATGTTTAGGTGATCATGGTTTGATACAACAACAGCAGCTGTGCTAAAGATAAATTATTTTGTGAGGTCAGATACTTGGGAGTACGATTATAAGGAAGTGTAAATATCTTCAGAAAAAGCAGCAGGGTGTACTTCAGGCAAAAATGTTACTGCAAAATTCAGAAGAAGGCATTAAGAATGTCATCTTAGTTATTTTTTTCTCACTTAATACTGGCAAGAAATATTTATAATGTGATTTTTACACATGCCACATGACTCAAGGACAGAAATTCATTTGTTCTAGTTCAGTTCAGAACTATCCACTAAGTCTACATCTATCTACAGTCACTTACACCAATATTTATGCAAGAGTTCCTATTTCATGAGAGTGTATCTTTCAGAAATACAACTAATTTTGATCAAAATTTACAAAAGTTTGGGGATCCAATGCTTCTTTTGGAAATTTGCATCAGCGTTGGACTAAAAACACAATGATCATCAATCCTACAAGGAGTCCAATTGAATCCATGGAGACATAGTATGCTGCTTCACCCCTCTGTTGGGCATTCCAGTAGACTTATCTCCTACTAGGAAATACACTTGGGCCTCCCCCTTGCCCCAACCATATTTCACCTTGAATTCAAGAAAGGACTCGCATATATAACTCATTAGGAGTTGGAATAAGTGGCAAAATAGCCATACTTGCACTCTATCAAGAAGCACAGGTTCATGTTATAATAGAAGTACCCAGATCCTTGTCTGGCAGGTGAATTTCTCCATGAGGAAATAAGTTTCAAACTAAAAAAAAAAAAAAACCACCTGATGCCCAAGAGGAAAAAGCAAATGGTATCTTATCTATAGAGACAGTCAAACAAGGATGAGTTAAGGCTGGTCTATCTGCCATATCCAGACAGAAACTCAGTAGTCATTAATCATTGACCTGCAGAAGAAGTGTGGTCCCTAGCACCTAGAGTGATGAGACAATTGACAATTATTTTCTCAAAGAGATATTACAATGGAAACCAACTCTTCTGAGCTGCTTTGCATGGTATCAAATTTAATTATGTTTCATATTTTTATGAATTTTTAACTATGCTTGCCTAATGTTAATCAGGTAAGAAAAGTTCACAAATACACTTATCTTTGTTTCTTATCATTAACCTTAGGATTTCAATGTAACCTCTAAAGTTAGATGATATTTCTAAGATAAGTAGTCAATGATTTCAATGAGACACACAAGAAATCTCTGAAGACTTGAGAAGAGATGCCAGATCGTGTGAATGCTGAAGCGTTCTCCAGCCACTAGGAAACACTGCTTAATTAATTTAGATAAAATTTACACTCTGCATAGGAGAACACAAGTATTTAAATGACTCTTAATGATACTGAGCTAATGACCTAAGGACTCATAATATTACTGAAGACTCATGAGTTAATTAGAAAGATTTATAATAAATCTGCAAACGACTTCCCTCAAGGCAGATGCTCAACATGATGATAACCAAAGTTAAATTATTAAAAACAAGGTCATTAATGGCAGAGATACCAAATATTTGTGATCAACATGGCTGCTTGATATAGGCTGTATTAGCTTGGTCTGAAGCACTCTCAACAAGAGGAAATTTTTAGGAGCAGCATTTGGTGTTCTTAACTGAGAGTCCATCACTAGCTTCATTAGTTTGTTGGAAAAGTTACATGAGCAGATAATCTTCCCAGGAAGGTGGTATTTCAGAGAGAAATTAAATGTATTGCAGCTCACAAGTGAGATTTCTCCTTTCATCAGGGATTTCAGGTACTCATAAAATCTTCACGTTGAGAAGCTTTAAGCGTTTCAGCCATCAGGAGACAATGGGCTGTGTTTTAAGTATTACATCTTTTAAATCTTGATCTTAGGCTTTTTCCATAAATGTTATCACATTTGGGATTAGGGAATACCTTTATCACTCCTGCTTTTATTTTGAGATAATCCTTGGAAGCATAACAATCTTAGTGATGTAGACAGGTAACAACAGTGTTGGGATTAGGGCTCTATGGGTTCTAATAATTGCAGTTGCTAGACATTAGAGGATTACTCAAGCTGGAAAGGATTTCCAAACTCCTGCTCAAAGTGAGGTCAGCCATGAGGTCAAATCAAGTTCCTCAGAGCTTTCCTCAGTCACGACCTGGAAACTTCCTATAGCAATTGCAGTTTCCTGCGCAAACTCTTCTACTGCTTAACAATTCTCATGGCAAGAAAGGTTTTTCAGTCTGCACCTCTCTTGTTTCAAATGAAGCTTGTTGCCTCTTCCATCACAGATCACTTGTGCAGTCCAGCTCCATCTTCTTGTCAACCTCCTTATAGCGTGTTCCAGTCACTAGAAATCTTCTGTTCTCTAGGATCTTTCAAGTCCACTTGCCTTAGCTTCTCTTCAAGGGCTGGTTGATGAGGGCTTAAGCTCCTGATCATGTTGGTAGCCCATCACTGAACTTGCTGAAGTTAATCAATGACTTTCTTGAACTGGCATGCGCCAAACTGGACAGTGTTCTAGATGCATTCTGGCAAGCGCTGAGGAGTGGAGATAATTACTTCCCTCAATCCACTACCTGTGCTTCTGATTACCTCTCTGCCTGCTAAGACCCCTAGGCCCAGTTCAGATAGCTGCTTTCAGACAACCAATTTTCACTCTGTATCACCGCAACAGGTTATTTCTCCCCAATAACAGGATTCTTCCTTCTGGATTGCATGGGGTTCCTATCAGTTCATTTATCCAACCCACTTAGATCCCTTTGAGGGGCAGATCCAGAGTGTCAAATGGTTCCACACACCTGACATAACCCAAAAACTTGATGAGGGTGCACTGTCATCTGTACATCACTGGAAAATATGTTAAACAGGACTTTGCACCATGGTAGTCCACTTGTTACTGACCTCCATTAACCACTGTCCTCAGAGACCAATTATCTAATCTGTTTTGGCTTTTTCCCCTGCCCATTCAGTCATCTATTCAGATCATAAAGTAGCAGACAACGTGTTGCTTTTGGGATACAAAAACTACTACAAATATCAAATTCATAAGGCTCAGCAGTACCGTATACAAAATCATTTATCTGCCTGGATGCTAAACAATTTGTACAGCATAGAATACAATTTCAACTTTTAATATACTTCTGAAAATCTAAACCGTTTTATTATTATTAATAAATGCCAGTTATTAGTAAATGTTTGCTACATTATATCACAACTACATGTATTGAATTAAGTGATAGCAATAAATGAGAAGAAAATAAGAAAAGGCTAGTATTAAGCACAATGAATATTATTGATGAATTGTGAAATACAGTAAAATGTGATACATTCTGGAACTGTTAACAAACTGGAAAAATTTTAATCTTTAACTTGAACATGTGAAATAAAAAATGCAACATAAAGACTTAGCCATATAAAATAATTTTCAAAGAATTTTCCTTTTCCTCAACAGTAAACTTCTCTGCTCCCACACAAACCAGATTCTATACATACTGCATGTTCTATTGTATTTTTACATGATATTTCAACAAAACCAGACACACTTATTGGACAGCCAGAATAAAATTAAATTGCAGGTGGGAAAATTGTCCATCAAACATTGTGAAGGGAGACATTTTGAAAAAGATATCATATATAAACCCAGTTTAAAAATTTTACCTAGTTAAAAAAAGAAAAAGACATGTATGCCCTTGAAGTAGAGAACACTTACTGTATCATGTTGCCTGTTATCTTTTCCTGATACAATCAAGAAGTAGTTCCATGCCAGCAGCAACAACAAAGCCAGTGGTATCATGTAGAGCTCAAAGTTCCAGACCACAAAAAGAAAAAGCTAGAAGACAGAGCAGGAAAAAAAAGTGATTGAAATCAGCATTACATTAAACTCTTGTGCAGAGTAAAGAGCAATAAATTAAAACAATTCTAAAGAAATCCACCTCTCCTTAGACAAAATGTTGTCCAACTATTCTGCTGACTCACACTTACCTACATGATACAACTGCTACACTTCCCAGTCCTTCCTACCTTAATTCTTGGAAAGGAAAAATTGATGTACTATCACCTAAGAGGAACATTAATTGTTCCCTCATAAAATAATGCTTTTGTGAATAACGCAAAAGAGCATAAAAAGAAGATTACATTTTAAAAGAGGTTAGCTGCCTTCATGAATCATAGAATCATAGAATTGCTTGGGTTGGAAGGGACCTTAAAGGCCACCTAAATCCACTCCCCTCAACACAAGCAGGGACATCTTTCACTAGACCAGACTGCTCACAGCCTCATCCAACCTGGTCTTGAACACTTCCAGGGATGGGACATTTGCAACTTCTCTGGGCAATCTGTTCCAGTGCCACCACCCTCAACAAAACCAAATTTGTTCCTAATATCTAATTTAAACCTCTCCCTTTTAGTCTAAAGCCATTACCCCTTGTTGTATCCCTACACACCCTTGTAAAAAGTTCCTCTCCATTTTGCTTGTAGGTCACAGGGATGTGATTAATTTATATAAGGTCTCAACATGTTATTGAATCTGGTTTTAGCTTTGAAACAACCCTCTAGAAGTGTAAAGGTGGCACAAGAGTTGATTAAAGGTTAATTTGTTATTTAGAAAAAAGAACATGGTCATTTTGTACTAATGTCATACAAACAATCAGAAGTAACATTTAGAAATCTTTTGCATGGAAAACTAGCAAAAAACTCACAGTAAAAGCTAAAATCATACAATTATTTAAATGGCCATATAGTAGAATAGAACTGACCACAGACTCAGCAAAAATAGGTTTAAAAAGAATGCTGAGAAGCCACATAAGTCTGCCACTTTGAAAACATTGATTTATTGCAGTGTTAGCTCAAGACAGCTCAAGTGCTCTCTGACCAGGGGCTCCCAGAAACCTGGTTGGGTTACATCTCCAAGAGATGTGTGCCTAAATGACTGGGGCTGCTCTTCAGCATGGGATCAACTTGGTGATCACACTGCTGGAGAAACCCATCCCCACTGCCAGCTCCATACACCACTGTCTAGGCGTTGTTCCCTACTGAAGCTGCTACAAAATTAATGGTTTACAGGAAAGAACTAAAAATAATTGGACTCAGATGGGGTCAAACTAAAACCATTTTTACCGCCAATTTTCCCAATTAATGAACCTCTCTTTTACCTAAGCCACCTGTAGCCACAGCCTGGGTTTGTTTTCTTCAACAAACAAAAAACAGTGAAACACAACAACAACCGTGAAAGCAAATCACACAATGTACCACAGCTGGATAAACATAGTCTTTTGCTAGCTTTTTGTTTGGAGTTAAAACAAAATGCTCTTATCAAATACAAGTGCCCATGTAGAAAGCAAAAAAATAACTCCACATTTTAGGTAATCTCTCTCAAGATCGGCTAACTTACCTCACCCCCATGCTTTCTACCACTCTTTACTATGTGTCACAGGACAGCTGGTCTATAGCTGGACAGAGAAATTTGGCCATAAATAAGAAACTCAATTCAGCTAGCCTAGTTTCGATATAGAAAAGAAGTAAACACATCCCTGGGTGAGCAATGGTAGGATGGATTTGAACTCACACAGGGGGCCCCAGCCAATCCCATTCAATCCTGAATGCAGACATACCATTGGCCAGGGAGCTGGGCGGGGCTAAGACCCCAACCAATCAGGTGTCCAGGCATGGGAATTTTGAACCCCGTATAAAAGGGAATGCCAAACAATAAACTATGATGTTTGTCACATGATCCTCAGTGAGTCCTGTCAAGTCTGTCTCCAACCTACTACCGTAATGTAATAACTGTGTATATGCAAGCCTATGAAACTGCAAGACAAACACGATGATTGCCAAAAGAACTGAAAAAGCACTGTGTGTGAGACAAAAACCAGGATATTGGCCCTTCTAACAGTTTTTCGTTTGAAAGAAAAATGCTTTTTTAAGGTTGTTTAGTTTAAAAGGAAATCTGTTAGACATGGTAATGCATTAGAAGCTGTGCTGGTTTCAGCTAGGGTACAGCTAATTTCTACCTAGTAGTTGTTTTGATTCAGAATGAGAATAGTGCTGATAATACACTGATGTTTTGGTTTTTTTGCTAGGTCCAAAGTCAAGGACCTCTTTTCAAATTGTCTCATGCTCTGCCAGTGGAAGGTATTCAAAATAAACTGGGAGCCCAGCTGGGACAGATGACTTGACTGGACCAAAGGGGTATTTCCACACCACAGAGCATCATGCCCAGGATATAAACTGGGGGGACTTACCCACAAGGGTGGGTGATCTGGGTTCAGGAAGAGAGGTCTGGCAAGGGTCAGTAGGTGGTGAGAAACTGCATTGCATTGTTTCGTTAGGGGTTTTTTTTCCCCTTTTTATTACCGTCGTTATTTTTATTTACTATTGTTTTGGCATTTCAGTTTACTTTCAATAACTGTTCTTATGTCAACATGTAAACTTTACTTCAATTCTCCTCCTCATTCCAGAGGATGCAGGGAAAGAGAGGAGGGGTTTCAGCAGAAGGCCGTGTGGTGTTTCATCTCCAGCTAGCCTTAAACATCCCATTGCATTCAAGAACTGTCCTGTGACCTTGCTGTCTATAAGAGTGTGGTAAATCTGACGTCACCAACTTAAAACAAATTTTGTGTCTCAAAAGAAAAGCAAAATATCCTTGCTTGCTTTAACTCCAGAAATACCCTGAGTCATTGGATGCACATTGAAGGGTGCCCTGGAAGCCAGAAAACAGCACTAAGTATCACTAAAATAAATGTTAGAGACTACCTGTTGAGAAAAGGCAACACATACAATCTTTCCTAGAGCCCCAGATGAACTTTGCTTAAAAAGTGGTTAAGAAAATCAAGTGCTATTCAAACACTTCCTGGCCCGAGAGAAAAAAGCCAACCATCTACACACAGTCTCAGGAGACATGGACCTGACTGGAGTCTGAGGAACGTGGTCATCACATACACTCTACTCCAGAATGTCAATCAATTCTCATCCAAACACTTCTCACTTGAAGTTTCTAAAGGCCAAATGACCTTCAAGGGCATTAATTCCTTACAGTACTGGGCTCGGAGGGCCAGTAAAACATATTAAGATATTACTATTTTACAGATTGTATGGACATGCCATTCAAAAGTGTGGATATTACACCTGTCATCTCCTGAAGATGATTTTGCTGACCTGCCACCTTAATTTCCATCTAGTCTGGCTGAATTTTAACCAGCTCCTCCTTTCAGGCAACTGTCTCAGCTACTCACTACACAAACATTGCAACACAAATGAGATGTGCGCTGCGTGAGACCAGCACAGTTACGGCCCTCTGACCTAAATGGCCTCATTATTCTTCCCAGACAAGAAATGCACTCATGAAATGCATATGAGAGAAAAAAAGAGCAGATTTCCAGTATCAGACAAAACTTCTAAGTAAACATGACCAAACCCAAAGTCTGGTGCGGAACAGCAAGAAAAGTCCAGGACTCGGTTCTTATGGATAAAAGGCCTGATAGTAGAGGTGAAAGAGAAGAAGGAAGTGATATGCACAAACCCTCATGAAAGGTGGAGAAGTAAACCAACATTCCATTAAGCAAGTATAGGCCAAAAAGTCCCAAACTCAAACCAAGCCAGAAAAGCTAATGAATAAGTACAAAAGAACACTTCTGGGAATTGCCCATGTCTGTAAAGCATCTAGTGGACTGTATCTGGGGACTGTATCTGGCATGATATCTTCCAAGAAAATAATGGCTGTCTGTGTAAAAAAGGGATGCTCATCACTACTGAAACAAGCTAACTATTTTAAGAGATGAATGTGAGTCTCAAAGGTTACAGTTTAATACAACTGCCATTTCCTATACAGAAGAATGTAAGGAAATGCTTTTTTAATCTCTCCCATGAGATCAAAGTTTTCAGAGTCACAGGCATGAACTGGCCATTTACAACATCACATCAGTTTATACTCCTAGCGAGAGACACATGCATTAAATGATCATTCAGAGAGACATATGACACTATCCCTAGTGTACAACACTTCAAAAAATAATTTAAGTTAGGATACTGAATATCCTATTCTTTTGCAAAGTACAGTGTATTTTAAAAAGAAATCTCATCCAAAATGATTAACACTTCCTACTGTTCAGAAAAAAAGCCTGCCCTTTCAGACTAGCAGCTGTGGATCATTAGCTTTCCAGTGATGAGATGTGTTTGATGAGTATTTTTCTTTCTAATTAAGAGACAAGATTCTCTATTTGACTGTCTTCTGACAGAACTGAAGAGAAAGATTCCTGCCTATGTCGAAAGGCCATATTCTACAGAACAATTATTTCAGATTTCTTTTTATCTACCTCCACCCAACCTCTTTTCATTTTTAACAAAATCCTGTTTGCACTCACAGACTTCACAGCATTAACTCCTGTTTTTCTTAACTCTTCTCCTTTTTTCCTTTTGCTTCTGTTTTGAGTGCTAGCAGAGAAGAGCATGTTTTAAAAAAAAAAAAAAAAGGGATCATCCCACACAGGACACACTGACCTCATCCTCAGGTACAGGAGAGACCAGAGGACATGATGAAGTARAGCTGCAAGAACTGCTGTTTGAAAGCTTGATAACAAAACTAGAAATGGTTCATTCCACAGAAATGCCTGGTTTCAGTGGACCAGATATTGGTACTGGTAGCACCCAGAGCCATGACCTGTAATGTGTTGGGAGACCTCCCCACTGCTATTGTCTCACACTGGGCACAAGATTCATGCTGCAGTCTCCTTCTCAAATTGTGGCTTTCCCTGATCATTTTCACGGAACATCTTTACAGCCTCATATACATATTATCTATATCCTTGCCTTATATTTATAACCAATCTCTTGATTACCCTGGAAACACAAAAGTTGGCTGCACAGCATTTTGGCACAATCACAAACAGACAATGTCTACAGCTCCAAATACTGCACTCCAATCACAGGATTTTCCATTTACCTGAGGCTTTGTCCCTTGATGTATTCTCACAAGATTAGAAAGAATGAGAGAGAACCCATATATGTGCTTGATACAGACTGTGTACCAAGTACTGCAGGTTTTAAGGCTCCTGCATGGTGTTTTATACTACGAAACACTGGCAATTACTTTGTATTGTACTTTGGTGAGATAATGGCTTCTTCCATTATAAAACTAGTCAGTTAGTTCTAGCAATGACAGCTCCTCTGATCTTGTAGAATGCTTTTTATAAAAAAATCAGAAAGGAAACACTTATTTTAGCTGCCACAGATCTCAAATACACCACCATTAATGTAAACACTTATAGGAATCCACTCCAAATGCAGTGCCTTCATTCAGATAAGTCTGGAAGAAATATGCCTTTTAAACCTACTCTAAAGCATACTCCTGCAGTTTTTCTTATCAGCCTTTCAATTTTAGTTCCAATTACCTGAGTGCTAGGAGGAAGTATGGTATGAAAGATTTGCATTTGAAACACATTGTCTGTTACTCTGTTTTTATGTACAGATAAAAAATTAACTTGAAAATACTAAAAGCATGCAATGTGTATGCAAAACCCAATATAATTCCCACTTGTTTTATTTTGACAGATTTTCAGTTCAACCTTGGATTAGTGTTGGTTCTCTTTTTAAATGCCTGAGGTCTTGGGAGTCTGAGAAATGCAGAATAATTAGTATTTTTTTATTCTCTAAGAACTTTTTCTTTATCTCAGAAACAAACATAGAATTGTTTGAATTGTCTCTCTCTTTACTGGAATTAGAAGAACTGAGTTCACTGCAATTTAGAATTTATTAGCATTCTTTCTATTTATTTCATGTAGAAAGAGAAAAAAGAGGTATGTCCATGACAAATAAAACAAGATGTTAAGAGAATGGATGAAGTATTAATTAATGCCAGTCCCAATGGGGCTTTTGATGTGTTTTGATGTATTGAAAGACATACACTAGCACTTGTTAGAGCACTTGGGTCCCGTATCTAGAAGAACACACCAAAAAAAAAAAAAAAAAAAAAAAAAAAAAAAAAAATTAAATTATGGCATTAGATGAGGAAAAGAAAATAAGAAAAGGCTAATGTTAAGCTCAATGAATATTAATGATGAGTTGTGAAAGACAGTAAAATGTGATACATTCTGAAAATGTTAAGAAACTGAAATAATTTTTATCTTTAACTTCAACATGTGCAATAAAAAATGCAACATAAGGACTTACTAGATAGGACATTTTTGGTCACAGGTTTTCCATGTTGTTAATCTGTACAACAGACCAAAGGTTCTAGTTCATCTCACTCTTTTTATCTATGTAAAGTGTATCCACTCATTTCTGAAGCAACAATTCTGACAACTTGCCAACTGTATGTGACTCACTTGATCTGCATCAAACCACCCAGTTTGTTTGTGGAACACATTTACAGCCAGAACAACCTTTATGCTGATACTGCTATCTAATCACACCACAATGCACATTGCATCTCTACAAGATTGTCAGCATCAACAAAATGTTCTATTTAAAATCCTGAAAAATTTTATTTAATTATTTGCTTTTTTCCTTACAACTTCTAACAGATGTTTCAAAATCATTTTCCAGAAGTACCATGATCTTTACTTTGAAAATATCAACAACTTCAAGAATGCAAATCTCAGAGCATGAATGCAGTGCCACTTTAAACAGCACATGGATTACAGATGTAAAATTTGTACTGCTGTAACCAGTTGCGGTTGTAACTAGTGACAAAAGTTAGGTGGAAATAAAAATGACGCCACCCAAAAATATTTTTAAAATGTGGTATCTCTTGGGTCATTTTTTCCCCTTCACTTAAGAGTTTCTGAGCTGCATTATTACGTCTGTGTAGTTAGCATCCAGGATAAAATTAAAGGGCAAAATATAGTTCACTGAGGTAATTCCCATACACGCAGCTCCTGCCATTCTCAGGCCATTTCAAGATGGATTTGTTCTGTCAGACTGCTAAAATGCTGACAAACTATCAGAAATTGATAGTACTTTTCCTGTGAGCACTGACACCTGGCATCAAGTTAAAAATGACCAACTAGGGTACATTGGATCAAAAGCACATCTGAGAATGGGGCTACTAGGATCACTGAACCTCCATCCCACCTTAATACCACATTTTCTGAACAATACCCAACTGTTCACTGAATGGCCCATGTTTTTGTCTAAGTGACATTACCTAAAACCTGCTCTACATATTATTTTCCAAGTGAAAAAGTGCTTTTAATGTCCCCAGATTGATTTTCAGAGAATCACAGTATAGTTAAGTCTGGAAGGGACCACACTGTGTCATCTGGTCCAACCTCCCTGCTCAAGCAGGGTCATCCCAGAGCACATGGCACAGAATTGTGTCCAAACAGATCCTAATTATCTCCAGTGAGAGAGAAAGAATCACTTCAGAAGAAAAATCTAAGGTATTGTCTTTGTGAGAAGTATAAAATCTCAACATGGATAGTGCTAGATAACTACAGCTATTTATGCAAAATGGATTGATGACCTTAAGAGTTCTGTACAGTTTTAAATTGTGTTGTGCTGAAAAAAGATTGCATGCTACCAGGGATCTGCATATTCACATCTTCCTTCATTTTGTAGGCATTATCATTTTACCTGGGCATCAATTTTCTGTCACCTATGTCTTGCAGTTCAATTTGAAAAATGTAATTTCTTCAGACAGTCCAGGTACAAAATGTTATCACTGCCCCCTTCTTTTCTTACTGCCTGATGAGGAGCTAATGGGCTTTGAACCTGCCTCCTGTTCCTCCCAAATGCCTGAAGATTGTAAAATTAAATTGTCCATCAAAAGTTATTAAACTGGGTATAGAGAAAAAAATATTTGGTACCTTCTTCATCTTAATTACACTTCACTGTATATCTGCCGGAGTCCAGACAATATACATACTCCCCAGACACCTGTATGGAAGCTGTTAGAAATACTGTTTTCTGTATATCACATACTGCATCAGATTTAACTTTTTCTTAATCTGCTCCCTCCCTTATCTTCTATCCACTTTTGCAGATGAAGGAAAATAATTTAATATTTTAAGAAAACACTGTAAAATATTTAATAGGGTAGAAATAGTCACCATTACCCAAATACTGGAAAATACAAAACTTTCAGACTTACTTTTTCCAAAGCAAAGTAGTAAATAAGTTTTTTAATGAAAAGTAAGTCACTTACTTTAAAAATCGTGAATATGAATGACATAAACCCCACAAATGCTTAAACTATGCCCCTATTCACTGGTATGTCAGAAAACCAAAATAAGCCCTCCTCACTGTCCATTCACAAATAACCACCACCAAAATAAAAGGACCATTAGGATATTAGGAATCACAACCTTTGATAAAGTAAGTCCTTTGGTTGTAGGAAAACTGACGCTTTACCAACTGTCAGAGTGAAAGTGACAGCAACAAAATCTAAACTGTATGAATGAAGACTAAAACCACGTGGCTAAAGGTGTAAAATCAGACTGTGATTTCCAGCAATAAAATGCAAAAATACTGGGTTTTGGTTTGATAATACCAGTATGTCTGGAACAAACAGAATCACTGGCTTCCCTATGGAGAGACGCTTTCATAAGCTATTCTAAAGTCTCATTTCACAGACTGAAACTGTAATGCCTTTATTATACTGAAGAAATTCTCTCAAAGTAGGTCTAATTATTAAATTATTTCAACTTTTCAAGACCATCAGTCAGCCTGAGTTAGCTCTCCAGGCTGATTTTTATACTCATGACTTATGACCTGCTTCATTATGTTGTTCTGTGATGTCTGGAGTATTGATTGAGTGTAACTGTATAACAGCAGATAAATAAAAAGCCTAGGATTTGTTCCTGTATCACTGCCCAGCTCTTAAGTACATAACCTGCAATTTGTTCACACAGTGTAGGAAAATGTTTTTCTAACTTTTAATGTACTTATTTGTAAATAAATTTTAATTAMTAAATTAATTTCAGTAATTAATTTCAGCTAGGTTGCTGTTCTTTGTAACTTCATCTCCCATCTATCTTCTAATTTAAAAAAAAAAATCTCCTTCACTGATCTCAAGACTTTCCCTCCAAAGCTTCAGTTCTCAGAGTTTGCAGATATATGCGTAGCATCTATAGCTATGCATGCCTATTCCTATTCACAACTCTAATATGAATCCAGGGCTGACGTCACCAACTCCTTCTAGTCTATTTACAGTCTTTTACTCTTTCCCTATGAAAATCCGGCAGTCTTCCACCCTCAATGATCTGTTTGAAATAACTTTGATGCCAGAGATATCTACACGTTAGCATGCAGGCTATGTGTTTTTCTTCAGTATTTACCAAGTCTTTAAATTTCCCTGTGCAGAGTATGACTGTAGGTTGCAGAAATGAGAAGTTAGCAGAAAATAACAGTTTAGATCACAGAGTGAAGCAGCTCCAGGTGTTTGAACAACCCAAATCCTGTACTTGTAAGTCTATCCCCAGGCTGATGTCACTGAGACAAAGTGAGTATTTTTTGTTCTCTAGTAGGATAGCTGTAATTATATTCTGCAATGCTTTCTTTAAACAAAATGCAAAACAAAACTCTCCAAGCTCATTTTTAGCTGGCAATTTTTTTCTGGCAGACTAGAGCAGGTCTCAAGAAAGCTGAAGTATATTCACACACTTCTATGTAAAAGTTACCAAACTGCACAATAAGGAACACAATGACTTCTGCTATCACCATAAAAAGTGCTAAACTCCAGATATTTCAGTGAGATAAAGAAAATGCGGAAGTTGGAATGCAGTTCACTAATATGTACATATCCTGTATATTTTTGTCTCTTTTTATGGCAAAACACAGCACAAAGGAGTGGGAGGATGTCTATTAACAATTACTTCACAGTTTGGTAGAATCAGCTATGAATTATTAAACAAATGTAATTTATAATATAACTAGCATATTTACTATCATATCACCACTCAGTCTTTGGTTGAGTTGACTTCTTTGTGCCTTTGCTAAACTTCTCTGGTTTGCAAAGCTCTACTCAGATTCTTTTGAGAAATCTCATCAGACTCACATAGCCTTTCTTGCAAAGCAACGTCCTGAACTGTTGGGAGTTGTACAAGAAATGGAGATACCTGGTTAACAAATACAGTTTTCACACCTTACAATGTCTGATGCACTTTCAGTCTTCTAAAAAGTTTCTCTCAATATTTACATGACTGATCTGTTTAACGAGGGCAAGTATAAAACTGACATCTTGGAAAAAACAGAGGTGCTTTATGAAAAAAAAAAAAAGGAGTATCAGAAGTAGATTTATGAAACAAAACTGAATTAATTTTGTTAAAAACTGCAGAAAGCCCTGTTACATTTTGGTTAAAATTAAGTAACCATTTACATAAGATGCTGGAAAAAGACAAGAGTGGTGAAGGCTGAAAGAGAAGTAAAGGTGAACAACATTAAGAAGTTCACATTTTTGAATCACATACTTTTAAGCAACACCAAGTTCTGTGGGTGGGCAGCAGTAAGCTGGTTAGGGCACCCCCTATCCAAAACACAGAAAGAGTATACCATGTAATTTGGCAGCCTGCAAACATTTTTTGTATCTTTAAATATGATTTTAATATTCACTCTTGTAAGATATATTGAGAAATAAAATTTTTAATCTATAACATGCAATGTAATTTTTCAAAACAAATAAATTCAACAACAAAAAGTATTTTCTTTCTTATGATTCTAGATGGAGAACTGTCGTCTGCTGCTTTCATTGAGGTAACGTTTCTGCAGGGAGAAGTATATTTTCATGCTACTGAAAACACCAGTTGTTTTTCTGTAATAAATTTAATTATATCCGTATTTTMACAAACTGCATGAAATCATATTTAGCAGAGAGACCTATGTTCTGGCAACTTTCCTATTGTTTTTATAGTTTATCTTTCCAGTCAGCAAATGCTAGAACCCAAGCTGTATTCCTCTCCATATATGCAGGAAGTAGTGTTGTAGACTCCAGATGTATGATGTTTTATAGAATCTACCTCACTTTTCAGTAGTTTGTTGTTTCAGCAGATTTAGATTTCATTTATTTGGATGATTGTCACTCCAACATGTTTAGCCATACTTTATCATAGAAACATTCCACAGCTCTAAAAAGCAGTTATTGAGCCAGGATCATCATCAATAACATTTACTAACCAGGGAAAAGCAGTACATTTTATAGATGCTTACTTCTGTGCACACCTTTAAAATGTGACTAGGGAAATGCAGAGTATTTTGCTGCTACCTACAGAATAATGTATCATCATTAATGGCCAATGCTACATTCTCAACTTGTTTGTTTGGGTTTTTGTTGTTGTTGCTGTTGGGGGTTTTTTTGTTTGTTTAGGTTGGTGGTGGTTTTTTTGGGTTGTGGAGTTGGTTTTTTTTTCGTACAAAATAACATAGCAATGAGATCGCCACTGTTAAAACAAGTACAGATTTTGTATGTGTGTTTAAACTTGCTACATATGGCAGGAAGCAGAGCGTTCTCCTTTAAAGGACCAAACTCTGGAAACAGATATTTCATTAATTTAAATGAGCAGGGCCCAAGATCTGGAATTATACATATATGGCTTCTATACTTTAACACTCTATTCAAGTCTCAAAATCTTTCAGTCAAACCAAAACAGCCAAACATTTTATTGCAGAAAGTCTCATTATTAAATTGTCTACAACTTAACAAGTTTTTTTTTTTATTTTATACAAGTTTTAATGCACTCATTAATCATAAAAGGTCTTTGAAATGCAACAAGAAACTGTCCTTAGGGCAAAGGAGTAAAATTTCTTGCTCAAACCCTGAATCACTAACACTTAGTTGGTTTATGCACATGTGAAAAACCTCTCTACTCACTGTTGTGTTTCTAGCAAGCCCAAATAAAAATGACATTTAAAATTCAAGATAGAGGCTTGATCTTATGATTCTCATAGTCACAGTGGATGAGGTATGTACAGTATAATTACTAACCTTGTATTTTTTATTACAGATAGAGCAGACCTGAGGTTCTAGCAGACTGTCTTTTCATTGTCACTCCTCCTTCCCCAGTTCCACATTACCTCCCTTCCACCTGAGCTTTGGCTGACACCAAGGAGAGGAAGGCAGAAGTACTTTCACCTGGGTTTTTAATAAATATGTAAAGTCCTGTGGAACTGACCTGTCACACTGAAGCAGATTGATGATTTGTGAGCAGACCTGGACTCTTCAGAGCTGCAGCTCATGTCTACCACTCGAGGTAACTCTCTCAAAATGGCCCTGCTTGGCCAATGTCTTCTTAACAGCATCTGGAGAGGGGGATAAATGTTTTGCTGGTGCACAAGAAAGCTTTTTGCAAGACTCAGGAGTTCAACTACCTGTTCTCTAGGAAAGTGTACTCCAACAGGTATAGCCTCCTCTACCCTTCTGCTCACTCTCACCAGACCTCTGATCAGCTCTGATGGATGTTCTTCCCTTATTCCCTCGAAGATAACAGTCTAACCTTTGACCAAACACCACCATGTCAGCTAAACCATAGCACTGTCAGGTGCAGCCTGTTTTGAATGCATCCAGGAGATGGTGACTCTGTCCCTTCACTAGGCAGACTGTCCAGTACCTGACCATCCTTTCAGTGAAGAAATTCTTCCTAATGTCCAGCTGAACTTCCCCTGACACAGCTTGAGGCCATTTGTTCTTGTCCTGTCACTAACTGACTGTGAGAACAGACCAACCCCATCTCACTACACCCTTCTTTCACTCTATCTCACTACATCCTTCTTTCAGGCAGTTGTATAGAGTGATAAGGTAGGCAGTTGTATAGAGTGACAAGCCTCCTTTTCTCCAGGCTAAACAACCTCAGCTCCCTCAGCTGCTCCTCATATGACCCTACTCTCTACACCCTTCACCAGCTCTGCTGCCCTTCTTGGACAAACATTCCCAAACCTCAATGTCCTTCTTGAAGTAGAGGGCCCAGAACTGAACACAGGATTTGAGCTGGGGAATCACCACTGCACAGGGGGACAATGACTGCCCTGGTCCAGCTGGCTACACTATTCCTGATAAAGATCAGGACACCACTGGCCTTCTTGGCCACCTGGGCACACTCTG
>QVAJ01000054.1:2683548-2698613 GCA_003546035.1 Mixornis gularis
CTGTAGCACTGCCTGGGGCTGATGTGATCCAAGTGCAGGAACCAGCATTGGCCTTATTGAACCTCACACCACTGGCCTCAGCCCTTGACCCAGCCTGTCCAGATCCCTCTGCAGAGCCTGCCTATGCTGCAGCAGATCAACACTCCTGCCCAGCTTAGTGTTGTCTGCAGACTCGCTGAGGGTACACTCTATCCCCTCATCCACACCATCAATAAAGACATTAAGCAGGACTGGACCCTCTACTGAGCCTTGAGGAATCCCAGTAGTGACTGACACCAACTGCAGCACCATTCACCCCCATGCTCTGGGCCCAGCCTTCCCAGCCAGTTCTTAACCCAGTGAAGAGTGGCCTGGCCAAGCCATGGACTGCCAGCTTCTCTTAGATTAATACAATTATATAGAAGAGAGACTGAAAAGTAAGTTATCTCCCCTTTAGATTTAGCCACTCCCTTTTCATTAATATGGGAAAATGAATGTGGGAAGATCTAAGTGAAAAAAGCTTACTAAAAAGAAAAACAGCAACAACCAAGTTACTATTTTTTGTTCAAAACAAATCAATGCTGCTGGGACACTGGAAGAAACTTTACAGCTTTTGCAGCACTGATCACCCTCTGGCACTGGAAGTCATGGAGAGATGGTCAAGCTTCCTAGCATGGCACAGCAGCTGCAGTCAGCGGCTGGAACTCGTGCAGCCTCTCTCTTATCTCTCCTGGCCTGGCRCAGCAGCTGGAGAGAAAGGTATTGTGAAATTCTTCAAAGCTCAGGGAGAGCAAAAGAAAACTACCTCACCAAACGGCACAGCACAACATGGCTGTCCTGAGCAGCACCAGTGAAAAGTTGTTGCAAAATTCACTCTGGATAAGTGTTGGATTGCAAAATATAGCTTCTTGGTTGCCAGAGATCTGCCCCATACCACCCCCTGGATAGCCAGAAGACAATAGAAGAAGAGCTCCACATACATCTGTTCCTGGTTTTTAAAGGGATCCCCCATTCCCTCTCCTGTGAACCTGGTGTAGAACACACAAGTTTGGTTTCCTGGGTTGCTGAGTCTTAAAGTGACAGAACAGACTAATGTAGATGAAATATGAAATACACATTTTTTGGGTCACCTAGGACACAGCTTCCCCAGCAGAATGCTGTGGGTTACTGAAGTCCAAGGCAGACAACATCCACACTCTTTCATCATCCACTAGGCAGGTAACCTCATCATAAAAGCAGATCAGCTTTATGAAGCAGGATCCACCCTTCCTGAACTCATGCAGGCTGGGCCTGATCTTCTGCTTGTCCTATGTATGATGCATGATGGTACTCAAGATATCTGTTCCATAACCCTCCCAAACAACAGGGTCAGGTTGACAGCCCTCTAGTTCACCGAATGCTCCTTCCAACCCTTCTTGTAGGTGGGCATTACACTGGCCAACCTCCAGTTGTCTGGGATTTCCCCAGTTAACCAGAACTCATGATAAATGATGAAGAGTGGCTTGACAAGCTCTTCTGCCAGATCTCTCAATACCCTTTGGTGAATCCCATCCATTTCTCACAGACTTATGAGTGTCTAAGCACCACAGAATGTCATTGCTTTCTCCTGCTCTGCTCCCTGTCCCTGTCCATCAGTCCAGGGGACTGGCTGTCCTGAGGATAATGAGTCTTTATGTTAAAGACTGATGCAAAGGCATGAAGTACCTCAGTCTTTCTGTCATCCTTGGTGACAAAGTTTCCCTCTATGTTCAATACAGGACGAAGATTTTCCTTGGACCTCCCTTTGTTGCTCATGTATTATAAAAACACTTCTGGTTTTTTTCACAGTAGTGGCCAGGTTGATTTCTGGCTGAGCTTTTGCCTCTGATTTTTTCTCTACACATCCTAACTATATCTTGTATTTTTCCTGAGTTTCCTGCCCCTTCTTCCAAAGGTCGTAAACTCTTTTATCCCAAGTTCCAGCAAAAGTCAGATCAGTCTTCTTCCCTGATAGCTTGTCTTTCAACACATAGAGCATGCTCCTGTGCTTTTAAGATTCCACCATTCCTGATCGCTTTATTATCAAGGACTGTTTCCTAAGGGACTCTCTGTGGAACAGGCCAAATACTGCCCCTCAGAAATCAAAGGTAGGGGTTTGGTTAACCCCATTCCTTACTTCATCAGGAATCAAAAACTCTTATCATTTTATGGTCACTGTGCCCAGGATGGGCATTCTGATCACTGCATCTCCCACCAGTTCCTCTCCATTCATAAACAGCAGATCTCGCAGGCACCACACCTGGTAGGCTCTCTTACCAGCTGTGACAGAAAGTTCTCTTCCACATACTCCAGGAGCCTCCCAGACTGCCTCCTTTCTGCTGTGTTGAGTCTGCAGCAAATACCTGGCAAGCTGAAGTCTTCCACAAGAAAACGGCTGGCAATTGTGAACTACCAGTCAGCTGCTTAGTGAATAGTTCACGTGCCTCTCCATCCTGGTTGGCTGGTCTGTAAGACTCAAGTAAGGATATCTGCATTGTTAGCCTTCTCACTAATTCTCACTCAATCTAAACAACATTATCTTTCCTTTCCAAACAGGTTCTAGCTTCAAATCAAGATCTTTATTCATTTTCTTTTCCTCAAGAGGAGAATAAAAATATATGGTATTTTCTAGTTAGCAGCTCCTGCATGTGGATCTCCCCCACCCTGGGGACCATATGCAGTTCTTGATGCTTCAGGACAGAGTATCAAGGCTGCTGGGAAAAAAAAAAAATCTATAGAAGATGGCAGCCAGATGGACACATTGTACTGCTTTTGTGTGGCAAGGTTTTGGTAGTGGAGGTCTGCAGGTGTGGCTTCTGTGAGATGCTGCCAGAAGTTTCACTTGTGTCTGAGTCAATGCCAGCTGGCTCCAGGAAGGATTCACTGCTGGCCAAGGCTGAGCCCATCAGTGATGGTGGCAATATCTCTGGTGTGATAGACTTAAGAACATGAAGAAAACTGTACCACTACAGTTGGAGAGACGAGCGAGAATATGTATATATGTAAATGTATGTAAATACACTCTGCAAATACCCAGGTACATGAAAAAGCATGGGGAGCAGGTACTCCAGCATATTTATATACAAGTATGTATGAACAGAAGTTCCCCTGCAGCCAACTATGAGGCAGGCTGTCTTTGAAGTCCTTGGAAGACCACAGTGGAGTATCCACCATGGAGGACCTGACATTCTGGCACTTTGATGCCCAGGGAAGGGAACCATGCTGGAGCAGTCTGTGCCTGAAGGACTGTACCTCCTGGAAGCGATCCACACTGCAGCAATTTGTAAAGAACTGCAGTCCAACACCCTGTACTGTGTTGACCCTGGTTGGATGCCAGGCACCCACTGAAGCTGCTCTCTCACTCCCTCTGCAACTGGACAAGGGAGAGAAAATATCAAAAAAGGGTTCATGGGTTGAAACAAGGCCTGGGAGAGATTACTGACTGAACATCATCACAGGCAAAACAGACTCAGTATGGGGATATTAATATAATTTATTACTAACAAAATCAAAGCAGGATAATGAGAAGTAGAATAAATCTTAAAAACACCTTTCCCCACCCCTCCCTCCTCCCAAGCTCCACCTCCTCCCTTTTAGCAGTGCAGGAATGGAGCCATGGAGGTTGCAGCCAGTTCATCACAGGTTCTGCCGCTGCCCCGGGAGAAGAGTCTTTCCCCTCCTCCAGCATGGAGTCCTTCCCACAGGAGACAGTCCTCCACAAACTCCTCCAATGTGTGTCCTTCCCGCAGCCACCAGGTCTCCACAAATTGCTGCAATGTGGGTCACTCTTCCACAGTGTGCAATCCTTCAGGCACAGCCAGCATGAGTCCTCCACAGGATCAGAAAACCTACCAGGAAACCTGCTCCAGCACAAGATCCTCTCTGCATGGGTCTATAGCTTCCAGCAGCTTTCACAGAAGCCACTCTGTAGCCTGCCCACTACCAAAATCTGGCCATGTCCAACACACTCACATTGGAGAAATTTGTGGAGAACTGTCTGCTGCAGAAGTGGCTCCATGCTGGAAAAAGAGTATGAGGAATCTTCTGCCTAAGGAGGAAGCAATGGCAGAAACAACATATTATGAAATGACTGCAGTCCCCAGTCTCATCCCAGTGAAGCACTGGAGGAGCAATCTGGGAGTGAGGTTGAGTCCATGGAGAAGGGAAGGGGTAGGGAGAAGGCATTTTAAGATTTACTTTTACTTCTCATTAACCTATTCTGATTTGTCAATAAATTCAACTAATTTTAGACCTTAGTTGTATCTCTTTTGCAGGTGACAGCAATTGCKCAATGACCCTGATCTTTGAGCCTTTTGTTATGTTTCTCTCCCCTGTCCAGCTGTGGTGGGTAGTGATGGAGAGGCTATGGTGGGCACCTTGTGTCCATCCAGGGTAAAACCACCAAATATATTTAACGTGTCTTTCACAACACACAGGCAGGGCAGCTTTCAAGAGCTGGACAATATAAAATCTATGAATCATTTAGGTCACCTTTAAGATCATCACATCCAGCTGTTAACCCAGCATGGCCAAGTCCCCCACTAAACCATGTACCTAGGTGCCATATTCTACATGTCTTTTGAATACTTTCAGGGATGGTGACTCCATCACTGCCCTGGGTAATCTGTTCCAGTGTTTGAGAACCCTTTTCTTGAAGAGATTTTTCTAATATATAATGTACACCTTTTCTGGTGCAAGCTGGAGACATTTCCATATGTGCACAAGCAGAAAACAATAGGCAAAACACCAGCATTTGATTGACCCCCTTTTTTGGAAGTCCTGGTAAATTTAAACATACAGGAATACAGTGTTGCAAATACTTTATGAAAAGGACATATTTTTGTTTGTTAGAAACAAATTACTACATGTTTACACTGAATGCAACTCAATGAAGTTTCAACCTCAGAATCCTATGACTGACAAAAGTCAAAATCAACTGACAAAACTGTACACAGATCTTAACTGCAGACTGCACTTCTGAAATAACCAATGATAAATATCAGGCAGAAAAAAGGAATTTGGGTGTATAACCAGAACAGGAATTTAGTTACTGGAAAAAGTGTCTATGGAGATTTGAGATAATCACAAAAGCTGTGGCCTTATTAAAGGGCTGTATGGTTCAACCAAAAGCAAAAAACTATCAGGATTCTCTTGTTACAGCCTCTCTTCACATCTTAAAAGAATGAAACTTCTTCTTGGGTCTTTGAAAACACTGAGGGTAATTTTACCCGTAAAGACATACTAGTGTCTTAGTCCACAGTTCCTTTTTCTCTAAATACTGGTGATGCGAAAATCGCCATACCTGAAATAAACACATCATGGCACCAAGAGTAACACGTACCAACCTGAAAGACAAAGACCTCCAAATAAAGAGAGAAATATATATTATTTGCACAAATAATTTATACACATACTCAAACACAACTGTTTGATAGCACAGCAATCTGTGTTCCACACATTTTTTAATTCCATTTACACACGTTTTACATAGGTCCTTTAGGCCACAAATATTCTTCAGCACTGGGATGAGGTTTCATTTCTCAGTGCCTCAATTGATTATTTACATCTTTGCACAGTGAAGAAATGAGAAATGAGCATCAAACCTGTCTATTACTTTGTACTTGTTTTGCCTAGGTAAAAATAATACAAAATAATACAATACAAATACAATACAATAATACAATACAAATAATACAATACTCACTGAAAGTAAAACAACTCTCCATCTTACAGGCAGGGCTTTATTAGGGTATCCTTTTTTTCCTACATAATTTTGGAATGCCTAAAATCACATTAAGAAGTCACAGCAGTTTTGTTTTGATGACGCATCTGCAGTTAACTAACTGGTGGTTAAATTTGGAAACTTGTATGAAAACTTCATGAGACAGTGTGTCATGAGCCTGTCCTCACCATCAAATCACACAAGACATGGCTACACCTCAGTGCATCTGAAAGCACTGCTTCTAACACTAGGCCATTTTAAGTTATTGCATTTTCTTCTACATTACCACACATCTTTATCATCAAACCTTTAAATACATGCTGTCTAATGTAGATTTATATCTGGGAAACACTTAATATGGAAAGTAACTACAAGTTACAGTACGAAGACTAGTGCTGTAGCAAGTTATCACAGAGCACTATAAAAGATAATGTCCTGTTCCAGAGTAAGGACCGAGGAGGACTCCAAAGATTCCTCGAGTGAAATTAGACATAAGCGAGGTCAATATTACATCTGTGAGCAGTTTATTGCTTTGGAGAAGGAAATCGGCCTTATTAGCAGAGACAGAAAAGGCAGAAGCAAACAAAGGAACCAACTCGATGAGCAGCAAGATGCTCAGTAAGTGACGTGCTCTTTGGGCAGGACAGTGGGCCATGAGGTGGGAAAAGCAGCAGGGCAGCGGCGGGCAGCGCCACAGGCAGAGGCACCATGGTGGCAGCCCAAACAGCGGGACAGCAGGGCAGCAGGCAGGGACAATTACATGGGCTAGAGATGGATGAGCAGGGCAAGAGGCAAGGGCCAAAGACAAGGGCTAAAGGCAAGGGCAGCACTGTGACAAGGGCAAGGAGGGCCAGTGAGGAGTAAGTGAGAGAAGGCAAGACCCAGGGCTAGGGTGACACACTCCATGATTTCTTATATACTGCACAGCCCCTCCTACAGTCCAACTGTCCAAGGAAAATATGGGACCATCTGGAGAGCTCTCCCTACCAGCAGGAAGGAGTTCTCTCTACCCTCAGGGGGAGTGGCCCAGAAAACTCCTCCCAGTGACAAAGGTTTTAGAGGCTTTCTCCACCCCAGGAGGCTGCCTGGAGAAGTCCTCCTAGAGACAGAGCCCTCTCCATCCTTCCACACCAGTCACGGGTGTTTGCTGTGCACATGTGCCCATGCTGTCACTGCCAAGGCATGTGCAGATTTTCTAGTACTTCTCCATTTAAACAACAGATTTTTGAACAACAGGTCAGAATAAAATCCAATCTTGAGGCATTTTCACTTTAACATTAATGAGTCCCTTACATGTAAGTAACAGAAGAAATATAATCTGAAACAAAGGAAGGCATCTTATGAAACAAAAAAAAGAAGTAACACCAGTAAATATAAAAACATGCTGAAGCAACAGATGTTTTGGAAAGCTGTATGTACTCCTTATGTTCTAAAACTGATCAACCAGTGAAGTTACAAAAATAATGGCAGTGTCAAAACCTCACAAGATAATTATATAATTTCCTTCATTCCTATCACTTTACCACATAATGTTCAATACTATTACATAGTTACATGTAATGAATTACATTCATTATTTGTGAAACAACAGTAAACTTGCAGAGATATAACATCTTATATCAAATATATCTCAATTATGGGATACTCTCTTTAATTATCTTTATTTTTAATTCCAGAGCAGGTAGTGTCAGAAGGTAAAGAAAAAAAAATTACATATACATACATACATACATATATATGTATATATATATATATCATCTACACACACACCACACACACACACATATCTATAGCATCTACACAGCTTAATTATAGTTCTTAAACAGCAATTTTGGTTCTAAGAATAAAAAGACAATTGTTTGAACTACTTCTGCAGTGTACTTTTATACTTGAATATATGACTTTTGGTATTACAGAACTTGAACTGTGATGTCAGTCTTTGAATACTTAAGCAGGTGGGTGTTTTCTGTTGTTTTTCTTCTGCACACCACTAACCACTAATAATGAAATTGTTATTCCCATCTCAAGCAGAAAAAAAAAGGAGCAAAATGAGTTTTCTAGTAGTACATTAAAATAAAAAAGTTTGCCTATAATGATGCCTTTTTAAGCCCCCCAAATGCACTGTGAATGATGACTAGTAGAGAAGAAGAAACATTTATTGAAACACAACTTTAGCATACTGAAAGACCATGATATCCAAAGTAAAAGAAACCTTGTAAAAAAAATTAGTAAAATAGTATTTATTGTCTGTATGAATCCCCTGTACTAAAATACCTTTAAAACCTCTGTCCATATTTCTGGAATTTCTGTTTCAAAGTTCTTCTGAAGAGTGGCTTTTGTACAACCTGACTTTAAACATATAAACCTTCATAACTAAAAGCTTGTTTTGCAGATTGGGAAAAAGGTACATCTCCCATGTCCCATTTGGGACAAGGATGCAATCTCCTCCTTGGGTAATTCCCTTCAGAAAGAGGCATGTCTGCACACACAAAAGTACACATGGAGGAAGAAGGGAGGGAATGCTGTTGTGCTCTACTGCACCCCTGCCAGCCAAGGTGATTGTTATTTCGGTGCTTACATACAGATGTTGGTGTCCGAGTACCCACACTACGGTTACTGCCCTTAAAAAGCAGAAAACAGGGTTTTTAATAGCTCTTCAGCTACTCCCAGCTGTTTCAAAATTTGTGGCAGCAGAGATAATTCATTTCAGTCATGAAAATTGTGACATATCTGGAGAAAGCTCTATATGCAATTGCTGGAATATCATTTACTCTGACTGTATTTGCTTCAAACATCAGAAACCAAAAGCTTATTTCCTATGCACTTGCTTTTCGCATGAAACCCCAAATGCTGTAGAATTATTTTCAGTGTCAATTTCTTGTTTATCACATTTTCCACCCTATATGTTTTTTAGTATCTGATAGGTCTCTCTGGGATCTCGCTACRTCTCTGATAAAGAGCTGTTTGACAACTGCATACTTGATAGAAGAGTTCTCATTCATTTTAACTATATACAAATACACAGAAACGGCTAACACGTATTTATTTACAAGTATAGGTGTTGCCAGTATCATATTCAAACACATAGAGAGAGTAAAGGCGTATATGTGCTCATATACATGCAGTAAAACAATGGGATTTCCATGGGGAAATGCAAAAGTTATTGTTAAAATGTCTGTCATCCGTGTAAGAGAAACAGACAGGAGCTGGGCATTAAATTTGCATACAGCCCCAAGCACAGAGGTTCCTGCACGTGTAGTGTTCTCCTGCTCTTGAAAATGGGCATATCTGGCAGGGAGAGTCTGTCAGGATTAGCTCAGGAAAAAACACCCGCAAGGAGGTAATTTGAAGCCATACTGAGAATTTGCCTCAGTATGTGAAAATAAACACAACTATGCATACTGAAAGTTACCACAAACACTATGCCACACATCAGGGAATAATCTATTTCAGCTAATTAACACACAGCCATACACCACACTGTGAGAAACTGTAACCACTTAAAATTGATTTAGGTCTTGCATCGCTTAAATTTGGAAAGGAAAGGGCTTTTTAAATGTTCAGACTGAAAAGAAAGTAGTTGTGATATAAACAGGCTCAGATTCACTTGATGGCTTAGCTTTCTAGTGCATGAGAAGACAGCATAAAGATGTTAATGGTTCTTTTACGAAAAGTAACCAAAAGGTACAATTTCTTTCTTGATTTTGAAGCTGCGGTTGACAAAGTCTATGCTAATAGCCTCTGCTTCAAGTTACAATCAAGATTTTTTTTTAACCTAATAGGTAAGCTTGTGTAAATAGAGTGTGTGTTTTACCAACAATGCTGGCTACTGAAGTAGAAGTTATTGAGATTTAAAATTCTGGTAGGAAGCAGACAGGCATTACTGCATGTGATTCTTATTTTAAAAAATTATATAATCTACGTGTGAAAACAACTTGACCTGAAACCATCTAGCATAAGGCAACAAAGTCTTTTTCCTTTCCCGTTCTTCTCCTTTTCCCCCAATCAATCCTCTTTTTCTTTCTATCTTTTTTGTTACGAGAGAAAGCATGATGCCATTTCATAACTTACACTTTCTTAACATACACAGACACTCAAACACAAGGAAAATAACTCATCATATTAAAAGCAGGACATGAAAGCATATCTCCAAATGTTTACAGCTACATGTCTTTTACTAGTCTCAAATAGTAATTGAAATTACTCCAGAGATTTCACACATTTCTGGCCTGCTAACATGAGTTTAGTTACTTCATGGACAGTTCACAGATGGTGCTGAAGAGTAATAAAATAGATATGATTGGGAAAAAAAAAACCAGCTGAAGATTGCTCACACACCCACAAAAGGTTTAAGCAAGACTGCAAACCAGGAATATTGAGAAGGGGTTACAGAAGTATCCAAAAAAACTGAGGTAATATGTGTAGCACTTTCGGAATGTGCTCAGCTGGTGTTGACTTCTGCATTTTGCCTTGCTCAAAAAAGAATGGCTACAGAGGCAGGGCTACAGTTTGAGCCAGTGACAGCCAGTCTCCAGGCATCTGTGTTTGGTTCAGCAACATTGCACTCAGGATCTGACACTGAGTCTGCTGTCTTGCCAACAGCACAGACAAGGAACCTGGCACTGACTTCAGGCTTGCGATCCCAGCAAATGTGAGTGTACCCCCTGTATTTTTGGTAAAGGCAGAGGGGCACAAGACTACTTACTGAATAATAAAATAAATAAATAAATAAATTTACTGGGCAAAAAAATCTAATTACTGCCAACCCTCCTTAAGTAAAAAGTGTGTCCTTCAACATACACGTGTCTTTGGGGCGATAAGATATCCCAGATCACCCAGGCCCGAAGATTGTTACTGAATGTTTGAGACTCGCAAGGAGCGACCTGTGTGTGGGGAGGGGGCATCCCTCTTTCCCCTCACAGTTCAGGAGGTTGCCTGGAAAGTTACCTGCTCTGCCCGAGCCCTCGCAGGCGGTGGGCCTCTTCCCTTGCTGCCTTGCTGCCTTGCGCTGGGGGACTGGGGAGATCGGTCGGGTGTGCTGCAGTGTGTGTGTGCTTGGCCGGGGATATTGCTGCGCCGTAAGCCGGCACTACGATCGCACCTGCCCGCCTTCCCCAGCTCCTGCCTGCTGCCGGCRCTGGTGCCGAGGTCGAACACTGCCTGTGAGTTTGCAGAAGGGGCCATTTTCCCTCCTCCCCGTCGGGAGGCCGAACTACCATTACCCCGGGGAGACTCGGGGCTGCCATCGAGCGCCCCCTGCCGGCCGTGCCCCGCCAGCGCCCCCTGCCGGCGGCCGTGGGCATCCCACACCGAAGGGGACAAAGTGTTGACAGGTTGGAAACGGCTTCGTCTGTTTTGCTCTTTGTTCTGTATATTATAATATATATACATATATATTATACTAAAGAACTGCTATGCTTGTTTTCTGCATTTTTTTTCTTGAAAGCCCCATAATATCCGAAGTTACCATAATTTGGAGGGAAGGGTCTTCTTTCCATTCCAGGAAAGTTCCTTGGTAGACGTTTGTCTTTTAAACCAAGACATTAACTGGCAGCTAACGTGTGGCTAGAGAGGAGAGGGTGAAAAGAGGATTCCCAAAATAATTCTTGGATAACCCATTTGTGTATGGGTTACAGAAACCTCATCAGGCATTACCGTGGTCCAGTTTACCCCAGTTCAGTTGGCAGATGATCATGCTTACGTTTTTTCCATTTGTGGATCACTATCTAAACATGGGCCCTAAAACTAATGCCATTGTGACTGTTACCAAGTTTGTATGGTCAAGAATGGGTCAGTTGGGTGAGTAATTCTATGCTTGTAGACCTCTTTTGGACTGCATGCATGTGGCTATCTAACTACCACAGCCTAAGATCCTGTCCTTGGGGGTTCACTAATAATGGTGCCTATTTTGGGGGAGGAGTGCAGGGGGTTGTTTTCTCCCAGTCTGTCACCCACTTTTCAAGCCTACCACAATAGCTTTTGAAGGCTTTAAATGCCCCCCTAAAGATACCACATTCTTGCTGATGTTTTTGCTAAGTTTATTCAACGTGGTCCATTTAGCATTTTGAGAGTGAAGTTGCCTTGGGTAGCTACCCCAAAATCTGCCCCAGAGAGAAGGGAAACCTGCTGCAGGGGCTAGGGACACTCCCCAACAGCAGCACCACCTGCAGTCAGAGGGAAAGGTGGGTGGGTAACGCAGCAGTGTGAATAAGAGATGTCATGGCCCTTCCGGCTCCAGACAAACCAGAAGGACAGCCACAGCCAGCAGCCATCACCCCATCAAGCAGGCCAAGAGGGTAAAGCCTCTGTGGCATGGTGAGTGGCAGAATAAACGTAGGTATGGAGAGGTCTGGCAGGTTGCTTACATCACACTGTCACAAACCCGCCAAGGTAACCCTCTGGCATTCCAGTGGAGTCTTTTTGGGGTGTGGTAATTTTGGCTAGGGGGGTACGCTCTCCTCGCTCTCCCGCTGGGTTTTTGGGGTCTTTTTGTTTTTGTTTTTGTTTTTTTTTGGGGGGGGGGGGGAGACTGCAGCATAATGCCACGAGAGGCATTGGGTCTCGTAAGCCAAGACTTGGCTGGGGTTAGGGTTCCCTCTCTTCCTGCCGCTTGGGCATCGATTAGAGTGGTCACTACGGGAGTTTTGTGTATTCGGCTCCGGGACTTTGCTATGCTGCAGTTCAGCACTCCGTTCGAATCTGCCTGCTTTCTCTGCTTGTCTCTGCTGCTACTTGACAGTGCCAAGACCAGTCGCTGCCTGCGTGAGTTTCGGGAGAATCACTCCCCCTCCTCGCTGTTGTCAGAGGCCGCCCTCGGCCCTGAGGAGGTTCCACGCTGGCCCTGGAGCGCCCCGTGCCGGGCACGGGTCAGTGACCGCAGCATCTCTGCGGCGTCTCTGCCCCGCCTGAGCTTCCAACACGCCCTGCCAGCCGCGGTCCTAACTACACCAGCGCGGAAAAACAGCGCTCAGCGCGTGGGAAGCGCCTGTTACTGCGCTCTTGTTTGTTTTCCTGTTCTGTTCTAGATATAGATATATTTTTCTAGTAAGGAACTGTTATTTCTCTTCTTACACTTTTGCTTGGAAGGCCCTTGATTTTCAAAGTTGTAGTAGTTCGGAGGGAGGGGTCTTCTTTCCATTCCAGGAAGGTTCCCGCTTTCCTTGGTAAACATTTGTCTTTTAAACCAAGACACAATGGTATAAGAAAAGCCTTTCACATTAGAACTTACAGTAATCTGTAAGATCTGTGTTGTTTCCAAGCCAATCTGTGTGCTGTTTTTCAAATAGGTGAATATTTTACAGTAGGGGCTCTTGGCTAATAGATTTCTCAATGCAGGTGCGTTAAAGAACCCTTTTGTTCATAAAGACAAAATTAACCAGATAGGATCCAGCTATTTATATGTATATATGAATAGCTCTTTATATATGAATAGCTATTTATCTATTGATCTCTCTCTCTCTCTTGCCCTCTCTCTCTCCCCCTATATATATATTTTTACCCACGCAACAGAAAGCAAAAACCAGAGCATCCAAAAACCATCACACCAAAATTAACAATTTTAGGTGACAAAGAACTGGCTGTAAGCCTCTTCAGTTGTCTTCTCTTGAATCTTTATCTCACGACACTACTTAAGGGAACAGCATCCCAACAGTAGGAAATGGAAACCCCCTTCTTAGTGGGGGCAATAAGCATAAATGACAGAAATGCCTGTGGTGATAGAAACCCAGCCACACCTTCACGATGACAGTAATCCAGAAAGCAGTGACTTCAAGATCCTGTTAGAACCCACCTAAATGAATGAAAGTGTCATTGCTAAAACATGTAATTCTTTCTCCCCTACTGTCAAGTCTGCCCCAGCAAACTAGCCTCAGCAACAAAGTACCTAAAATCTGATTTAAAAGGGTGCGAGTGGAGAATCCAACCCAGGCAAAATCCTGATGTAAAAAATAGCCTTATGAGAACAGAATTCAGCTATGGGTTTTTCACATCACAGAACAAAGTAATACTAGTAATCGCCTAAATCAGTACGTCAATAATGTTTATCCATGTCAGAACTCAAAAAGAAAAATACATTAAAAGAAGACCACAATGAAAACTCATGATTGCATTCCCATTTTTTTCCTTTGAAAATTTGATGTTGTGTCTTGACAGTGACAAATTGCATGTTCTTTACTCAGTGGACTTCCCTGATAATAGAAGATATTCTTCCCCAAGAGAAGGAATATTTTAGGTAAATACATTCACATGTACTGAGTCTGCCCTTTACTGAAAAAGAGTTGGATCTAATTGGTAGAATGTCGTCATGGAACAGAACATTTTAAAGTAGATTACCAGATAAACTTTAAATTACTTCAAACACTGAAAATGCCTATTTTTCTTAAGATACAATTCCTAAGATATTGATATCTGTGAAATGCAAGTTTTGCAGTGCCATATCACATGCTCAATGACATCTACATAGTATTTATCTTCTGAATAATTCTTAAAGACTAATCACTAGTTCACTTAAAAAAAGCATGAAGATAAAATAGAAAACAGCAAAATTGCACTACTGCAGTTATAGCATAAGTTTATCATAAGGTAATTGTCTATAACTTGGAGATTTTCTTTAAAGTTTAGGGGAATCTACTGTAGGGGATATATGTGTATTTTCTGTAATCTTTCTGTCACAGAACCCAACAGATTTCTATCTACTGTTATCTAACTATGAAAAAGTTAAAATGAAAGCTTGCAGCTCATCCTCCAGACAAGCAGTTAAACAGTTTTCTATCATGCTTAGGTGGTAAATAAGTGTAGCCTTATTCTTCCACACAGTGAGAACAGAAAAAGAGGAGGTAATATACAGGAAAAAAAAACCTACCAGCCATGCCGGTGTACACCTTTAATTTTTCCTTGCTACACAGATATATAGCTGTGTGTGATCTGCATATAAAATTCCTGATGTAGAGATGTGTATTGCTGTGAGAATGCAACAGGAAAGTAAAAAAATAAGCTATTACTAAGCAAAGATTTTTTACAAATGTGTATTAGATGGAGTAGCCTCCTTTCTTCATGTTAATGTTTTTCCATCTCCTGTCCATACAGTATATGCTCTGCTTTGACAACAGTCAGTCTTGATGTGATCCTGCCTTCCTTAGGTGCCCCAAGCTGGGAAATTACTCCCTTGCCTTATGAGTTACAATATGAGCATTGGCTAGGAACAGCAAGTGCCTTTCTAACTCGGCCACCGACACGACAAATTGAAGCAGAGCCTTCAGAAACAAGTCAGCTTTTCTTGTTAACCATGCAGTATTTACTCAGGCAAAACAACCAAAACATACTTTCCTCTCAGTTTTTGTTGGTTGTG